>JABASI010000646.1:0-34577 GCA_019776505.1 Tomocerus nigrus
ATATTGCCCTGTTGAACTGTGATGAGTAAAGAGAGAAAGTCGAGAAAATACTACGCTTCCTTAATACTAACTACTCGTGCAGTCGCACATTTCCAGTAGATTTTCTTGGGAAACATTACCGTAAAGTAATTTTGGAAGAACAAAAAATATTCCATTATTTCCGAGGACAACTCATGTCGCCTTTCTCATTACATTCTAATGGAAAGTTTTCTCGTTAAAAATTAAAAAGCTATTACAGAAAAATCTCCATCCTGTACCAGAAAATATTAAGATACATCTAGGTAGATGAAGGATGAGTATGAAAAAGAAAGAAAATTATGTGTATAATAACTACGTACATGTACTACATACATGTTATTAGTGTGTGTCGTGTGTGTGTGTGTGCAGTAAGAAAAGAAGAATGAAAAAGATTGAAAAATAACAGCGACATGGCCATAGTTCCTCTTTCTCTCCCTAATGTCTTTCATTCAGTTTTGTTCTCAGAAAACGTAGTAGTTGTAGTAGTAAGTAGTAAAGTGGAGTACGTATGTACTATTTTACACTTACACAGAAGAATTACAAGTGAGATACGCAGTGGTCGTCTCCCTACTCTCCCATTCTCCGCAAAAGTTAACAATAGACTGTAATGCTCTAGTAATTTAGCATTGGCTTTCTTTTTTCAAGCCACAGACCTTTCTCTACTATATCATCGTGTATATGTGTTTTATTTTAGAACTTTAGATATATAATAGCCTCTTGTCTGTATAAGAGTATATAGGTAGAACGCGTTTGAACTACTTTCACCACCTAACATGCATGTGTGTTCGGAATGTATGTCAGAGTGTGTGAGATTTCCTTGTTAGGCTTTGGTTCTTCTGGTGAAATGTGATTCTTTCCTTGAATTTCAACAGAGTCAAACTAACATGGCTAGTAAAAGAAGAAAGAAGAATGAATGTGTAGCCAAAAGCCTGTGTTGCTTTCTCCCCCAGCTAATGCCTCATAGTGAAAGTAAGAGAGAACAGAAGAAAGGCGAAAAGTGGACTAGTCGTATATTTTTTCTCGTTTTTCCTACTTTTTATCTTTCCTCTGTCTTTTTGTGTTTTTGCAGTCGAATAGCGTCGCAATCGCAACACTTGCAGAATGGGTGCAGAAATCCAGAAAACATAAGATTCGGACGCGAGATAAACTAGGTGCAGTATAAAAAAGGCTGGCCGTGTAACTCTCTCTCGTTAGAAGAAGTGGCCAAGCCACTTTGTGTGTGTTGTTCTCTTAACAGATCCCTTCTTCAGACTACTCGTAAGAAAAGTCGTATGTTATTATTTCGTACAAGTAGGTGATATAGCCATGTTACTTGTCTTTTCCAAATATTATATTATATATCTAAATAGCAAAAGAATCTACAGGATTCTTATACATGTGTTAAATTTCATATAAATCCTATATATAGGATAAAAGAGATCTGTATCTGTATCTACTGCTGGGATATAGAGATTCATGGGAGAATGTGAAGAGCCTTTGTAAGTACGTAATGTACATAGGTACCATTAGAGAGCTGGAGAAAGGGAGTCAGAATCTTTCCTAAATAATGAAATCCTACGGAGAAGCAACATTAGAAATAATATAAAAAAGAAAATCGAGTAAAAGAAATGGAAAGAGTCGTGCTAATATAAAAGAGAGAAAGTCTTGGGGAAAGCAAAGAAGAGTTTTACCATTATGTCCTTGTATACTTGACATGACTTGACTACTTACTATTATACTTAGGTAAGTAGTGGCTATTTTCTCCTCTTGTCTCCTCTATCCATATGTGCAATGGCTCCCTTCAAGGTAAGAGTTGTAATTTTAACTCTAGTGACTCCACTTCACATACATTCTTAACTTTATGGGGAAAGACAAGTGGAGGAGGATGAAATGCAATGCATTCCCAACATAAAACACAACTCGAATATATATCTCCCTTTATCCACATCCAAAACTTTTCCACTGCACTCCACACTTTTCTTCATACGACAACATGTTTGCAAAAATCAGCCTGAAATAGAATCTTGAAAGATCTTTGAAATGTTGAAAGGAGAAAGTTAAATAAAATTTTCTGCATTTTACTATGTAGTTTATATAGTTGAGTGGCCGTCAACTTTCTCGATGTGGGATTTAATTCCCCATTTCTCTGTCAATCAAAATTCATTTCAATCTTTTTGCATAAGAATTACTACTTTCTCTGGAAATGATTTTACTGTGTGAGTAGTGTAGGCAGAATCTGTTAGAATCCTTGAATGTAGCTTTAATAAATGTAAAATAAGAGGAAGGAAGACTATTAGGCTATTGGCACAGGAGTCTGAGAGAGAGAGAGAGAGAGAGACAAGACTCCGGAGAAGATTTCCTCTTCTAAGGAGACTACCATGAAATTTATGACAGTTCGGTGACCTCTATCATTTAGCATGAACGACTAGGGGGATTCTATGTGCAGAAACGTAACGTAATTGTGCCAACATAAAATACAACTTTGCACTATGCAATATAAAAGTGGACTATTCGCGAAACTTATAGTAAATAGCTAGCTTCTAATCTTTACACACTTTTTTTGTATGTATACAAGTCCCATTTGTACATAGATACATAATATCAAGTTTGTATATAGATTATAAAGATAGCTAACTGCGTACATTATTTTCTATGACATTCCATAATGTATATAAGGTAGGAGAGGAGACGGAGCTGTAGTAGTAGTTTCTTGCAGTTAGTTTCCACATTACATTGCATCTCTTACGTCTTACCTTCTGTGAATAGATAGGAAATGGAAAGGAAGGGATTTTTTGCTCTTCCTCGCTCAGTTCAGCGTTCAACTCAGTTCAGTTGCGTTAAGGATGGAGGGAAGGGGCAATATCTTAAGATAAGTGTTTAGTTTACGTAAGATGCATGTAGGTAGCTGTCCCAATTCTGTCATATGATTTTCTACCTACTTATATTATAGTCTACTGCATTATATATGTTTGTGTAGGAGAGTTGAGTTCAATTTCAGTTGAAGGAAGGGAAGTGAGCAAGTGAGAGGGCCACTTTAACATGTTGAAGACGGAAGATGATTCAAAATAGTTCTAAGGAGGGATTACCATTACATCTTGTCATATTTTTTCTCCTTGTCCGTAAAAATACTCATCTGTCTGTATGGATTAGATTGAATGGACTGGAGCCGACTTGAACTGACTTACTTTCTCTCAACAGCGCCAAGCTAAATTGCCTCCTCTCTCCTTCTGTCTGTGTAGTAGGAGTGCAAGAGCACATCCTCGCCTCTCTCTTTCATTTTCCTATTTATGTCTTCCCAACTGAAGTCTACTTATGTGAAAGTATCTGTGTGTATAGGCACATAACATGATAGTATTATCTCTGTCTATCTGCACATATTTCATCAAATTTCCGTTTCTTTAGCATTCTAACATAATTTGCGACCTGATACTACAAACACTCTCCAATAATATGTAGCTAAATATAGAATGTTTGACTATCTTCTTGCTATTAGAGGATTCTTTTTGGTAATAAATAGCTAAATGTATACGACTAGGTTCTGAAAATCCACCCTTTTTATTTTTTGTTTTTCCAGAGCCTATAACTCGCATCGAGGGACTGAATGGGAGAGGCTCGGAACTTTTTATCAAGGCTGGAAGTACCATCAATTTAACTTGTATTGTGGAAGACGCAACGGAAAATGCTCCCAAGCATATCCTCTGGCGACATAACAATAAGGTAAGTGGATATTGAATTATTCCAGCCATTCACATATGTTTCCCATTGTTGTTCTACCTGTTTTGTACTTTATAATGATAGTTTCTCTCTCCATTTAGAACTTTTGTGTCCTTATTCTACTCTTCCTTCTTTGGCACAACTTACTAATGCTAATATTTCTTTTTGAGTTTTTGCCCCATTATTCTGGAAGGATAAAGCACCATTTCTGACATATTTATGAGTATGCAAATGAATGGGGAAATAGAATTTCTGTCGATTTGCCAATTGCGTATCTTCTATACACACAATGTTGGTGAATTGAGTGTTTTCTACTAGAAATTATTTTATGTATGCGCTCTATTTTCATTTAATCGCTACCCACTTATATATACTACAACTATGTGTACACTTAGTCGCCTGACAATAGTTTTATTTATCTCTGTATTTGCTCTTCCGTGTATTGAATGCTATTGTTGTTCCTTTTACTAACAATGTGACTGAATTGCAAGTCGGCAACATGAAAGCATGAGCAAAGGAACAAATGAAGAAAATAGGATGGGAAAGTCTTTGTGAGGCAGATTCCCTTTGTTAATCCTAAATTATGTTTTATGGAATCAGGAGAGTAACTAGAGTCAAGTCAAATACAGGAACCATTGTTATTCCTTAGTGCAGTTACACTTCTCTCTCTCTCTATAATCCCTACCTCTCTATTCACCTTTTATGATCTTCTCTCAGTCCTCCTATTCAGCATTAACTTCCATTAAGACGCAAACTCTCATGCCGTTTTAATGCAACGTGACATTTTCCACTTCATGCAGTCTCGCTCACGTTTCTAAACCGGTGAATTGCATCAAAATACCATGACACAACTACTCACTGTTGCTTTTGCAAATACATGCACGGAATATTTAGGAATTTCTAGCCTCAATTCAACTTTCTCCATACCGCAGTTGGGAATTTCTTATCTTAGGATGAGGACAATAATGCAATCGAAATATTAATCCAATTGTGACTGCTACAGCTTTGGATAACAAAGAATATATCCTAGCTCTCTATTATTAAGAAATATATACAGGGATGAGCAATAAACAATTCATGCATGACATTCACAAAATAAATACTTGCAAAGATTTCATTTTAGAGAAAGTAGACGTAAGTACTCATCACTTTCACCACTTACCTAAATGATATTTCGTCTTTTCGTGCTTCCAAAGTAAGCAAAAATATAAAATTTGCACCTTTTCTGGCACAGTACGCTTTCAATCCGTTTTAAATTATTCCACCTCAGTGAAATTGAGATAAAAGAATAATGTGCTGGGAAAGGCTTGAAAAAATATTTGGTGTTCTGTTATAGCATTCAAATTGATATGTCATTTACATGGTGAAAGTGGCATAGATACTTATATTTGTAGAGCCCTGTACATATAAGAATTAGGATATGAATGATGGGGCATAAGAAATAGAAACGTTGTGTAAATCTTAGAATAGACGATAGAGTGGTTTTTGGTAAGTCCCTGGCAATTGGGAATATATACATAAGACGAGTAAGTAAATATAAATGAGAGTTATTCGGAAGGTTGGCATATAGCTATGCGTCTCTGTTCGTTTTTAGTATGTACATATTGTAGCAGGATCAGTGACAAAGTCTAGGTGTCTATTGGTTGTGTAATTGGTAGTCAAGTCACGCCCGTTTGATGTACTGTGTGTATACTTGCTTAGTTATGTAGCATTTGGACTTTGGAACATCAACTCTGTTCATGTTTTCAAAGTGAAAGGCAACGATAAGTTGTGCCTCCTCACTTGTGCTGCAGAATGTCATGTCAATGCCGTGCTGCTTTCCCGGACTTTCCTCGACTCTCATCCTCCACGTCTGTGTGGTTGTGTGGGCCGCCACGGCAGAGTGTTCAATGTGCGCTGTGTGCGAGGATTGTGACTTTCTCTTGGGTCTCCAGTTGCTGATGTGCTGTAATGCAATATAATGTAAGCAAGAGCTTAGAGGCACACTTGGTCAGGCCAAAGATGAGCATTCAAAGTAGGCCAAAACGTGACTGAACTATCTCTTTTGAATAAACATGCATATATATGTACACATCTAGCCATCTTACCTTCCGCCAACTCCCTGCCCATACAAATCTACATGCACAATTCACAACCTTGTTCAAGAATCCGCCCCGGCATTCTCATCTCAACTACTAGCCTCGCATCTCTTCTCCCACTAATATTCTAGTTAATCTCTCTGTCTATAAACATAGACACATTTTCATCTTTTTCTCTACTATTTATGAGCAGATAAGTATCTAGTGTAGCTGCGTAGCTATCTACAACCTTATCTAACAGAAATACCGAGCTTTGCTACCTACTTTCAAATGGCTTGCTAATTCATATCCTGAAGTGGAACTTTGTAGACTGAATTATGTAATACAATTATCAACATTGACTGAACATTTCTTTACATTTTTATGCATAATTAATTATGACAGGATTTTCTAGCTAGTATGCTACACCAGGCTCATCTACATTACAATTTTATAATTTACATATGATATTCTGCCATATAAATGGTGTAGGTACCATTTATTTCATATTTTAAAGTCTGATTTACAAGTGTCTACCCCGTGTCTACCCCGGGAACCATTTATATGCAATAAAACTAATGTGGTAACTATGTTTGAGCGTTGACCAACAACTTTCTCCTTACTGTCATTGACTTAATAAAAATGCACCATCTTGTACTACACCAAAATTATCCAAATTTTTAAAACGTACTGGTGACAAGTGGGTTAAAGCATACAGTTGACGTAGGGAAAGTGATGTGCCACTCGTTAAGTTTTACATACTGAAGTCTAAGTGTGGCATTTGTCCTAAATAAATAAAAGTAATAGTGATATGTATTTGCGAGCAGAATTAATATAGAAAGAGTATTTACTCAGCCATTTTAGGTACTAGGTCGTAAGCAAGCAGTTAAAGAGCTCGTGCGGAATTAGTATTCTCCCAAGAAAGATATTTTGAGAACAACGCCCTTTCATAAAACATGACTTTTATTGTGGAGACTGTGGAGTGAAAGAATTTTTTACTCTGTACATGCAAATATGAAGTACATTATAAAAATTGTACGAAACATAAACTACTATTTAGCATTGTGTGTATATTACGTGGCCTACTACCTCAGTGAAGTTTGTTACATCTACTGCAGTACTATTAATGTTATAATGAAGTGCTTGAGTTTTTTTGTCAGGAACTTTGTGCCATAACGCTCTACGCTAAGTGAAAGGGAAAAAGACGGAGAAAGCAAGGAAGAATTTAAACGCAAAACGCAAATGAAGCAGTTAGCGTAGCAATTAGCATAAATAAACAGGGAGGGAAGGCTTATTTTCTCTTGTATAGAGAACAATAAGAAAATGAATTATTCTTTATAGGAACTTTTTTATGTAACTTAGTTCAAGGATCTAGAGATACTTATTCTGTGGACATTAACTATAATAGTACATAAAATATAAAGAGTCTAGTATGGGGAATCGTTAGTTTGAGACTTTTCTCGAACTATTTCTAAGTTGCTACTATATATTTGTAAACATGTAACGTGAGATCATAAGTGTACACATAGTATAAGTGTTAATGTATGTAGGCACTTACATTACGTATACTATAGAAGTGAATGAAAGGAGCTTTTAGTAGTAGTTACGTATTAGACTGGAGAAGTTACATTTATGTCAAGGACTGCGACAACGATGCCATTGTCTTGAGCTGTTTATGACTCAAACGGAATTAAAATGACTTCTTAGATGCAACGACTGGAATTTGTTCCAATTTACTTTCATTAGAAGAAATGCGAGGCTTGAACTTCCAATTAGGTAGTCTTCCGATGAAATTGATATGTGCAAGGGATGTGGTTCGTTTTCGTTCCTTGCCATCTCTAAAGATGCCAGAGGACCTATACTACCTCCCACATGCTATACTCTTCATCTCAAGCGCCCTTTTATCTCCTCTTTGGTAATTTATACTTGCTCCAACTGAGTCTACGTGGAAGTGACAGAAATCATTATTGGAAGTTCTAATATTTATGTAGGATGACATGACAATGACAGTAAATAAATTGAAATGAGATAGGTTGGGATTAGGGTGTGGGTGTAGTACATAAAATATGGATGCTATTTACTTTCACTCTTCCTACAACTCCCTTATTACTCGCTGCTGTGATTTGCATTTTTTTCATATATCCCTTATCTCCCACATATGTTAACTTAGGTCACTTAACATTCTACATATGCTTAAAGTTTTATAACTACAAAGAACAACGAAATGTGGAATCACTTGCATGACTTTCTACAGTAGGCATTTAGCATAGGTAATGCAACTATTTGCACACGGGCTCCGACCTGTAACCTTTTCGAATCTTTATTATTATTCATGTTACCTGTCACCAAGATAAATTCCTCATTATCCATTTTATGTGCCTGTGTTTACAATTAATTTTGATGTTCCTACTCCTCTGTCAAATCCTGTTGAATGCCTAATTTACTTATTGCCATTGCTAAAGTTATTCTTGTGTTTTGAAACAGATAGTGAATTTCGAATGGCAACGTGGTGGTATGAACCTGGTCACCGAAAAGAAGACAAAAGGAGTCACTGTGAGTCGTTTGCTTATTCAGAAAGCTGTCCGCTCTGACTCAGGAACATATTTGTGTGCTCCTCACAATGCTCATCCAGCCCAAGTCAAAATACATGTTCTAGAACAAGGTAAGTGCAATACTAAGTTTAATTTAAACATTTTATTGTGGTTTGCTACAAATTACATACATGTAATAATGGCATTAAAAGCCAAGGAACCTTTGAAAATTATTAATGTCTGAATAATTGTATCGGAACAAACCAATACAGACGGCTCATAACATAGCCTATAATATGTCTCTAGTATTTTTCTACGTAAAATGTTTAAAATGAAATGAAACAGTAATTTTGTCATTTTCAAATTGACAATATAATTATTCGCCATAAATATTAACGATAATAGATAGTCTTTGGGAGCGACCGATGTGTTCATGTACAGATTACTTACTTTATAACTACAGAAATACGAGAAAAATTTCAGTAAACAATTAAACGTATTTGTTAGAAGATGTGGCAACAAAAATATTACTATTCTCACTGTCTCTATCAAAAGTATTAGGTATATCTACTATATATATATGTGAAATTGAGTTAGAAGATTTCCGTTTTTGGGTTAGTAGTATTCTGAAAGTAGAAAAGTATGTTTAAATGAATAGGTTGAGATATGTGCCGTATATATGAGCGTAGAATATGTTCCGTGCTGATCTAATATTAAGAGTGTGAGTTGACACATTACGTATTCGCGGATGCATTGGTTTGGCAGGCAAAGCTCTCATGAATCTATAATAGCATTTGATTTAACATTTTGTAAAATCCGGAGGAATTGCTCACATGCACTGGCATAGTCTATAAGAGAAGCGCTTAGAAGGGAAAGTATAGTAAGTAGAAGCATGTCTGTCTCTCTTCTATGATCATCCAAACGGTAGATGCATAAAACATGCTCACTCACGTCAGACATATCCATAAACTACATACGTAAGCATGCACTCTTCTTCTTCTAATGCATGCACGTACCTATAAATATCTATAGTGCATAAGTACATATAAATAGTGCATAGTAATGCAGATATATGAATGTTGCCGACACGCAATCAGGAATATTCAGAAGGAAGGAAGAATGCTATGAGATGATATGCAGTGAATAAATATCTGTATCTAAATAGTGAATGTTAGTAGATGGAGAGAGTGAGAGAGAGACAGGGAGTGAGGCTATCCCAAAAGAAAAGGAAATGCACACTGTTGGTCATATATAAATGTAGAAAGTAAGTAGTTCTCTCTCTCTCTCTCTCTTAGGCCTCATGTCTATTCCATTGCATTGTGTCGGCAGTAAAGTTGAGATATGTAGCCTCCTAAAAGAAATGTATTACATTACATAACACGTTTCGATCCGTCGCTCATCCCATCCTAGCCTACTGAACAAGAACTAGCACAGAGGGATAGAGAGATACAAATAAATCCATACATAAGGACATACAATGCACAACAGAGGAACCAGATTCTTCGTGGATTCCTTTTCTTCCTGGTTTTTTGACACCAAGTGAGAATTCATCTAGTTGTCTAACAATTCCTCTAGCTCTCTCTCTCTTTCTCTCTTATACTTTCACTTTCTTGAATAGCTTTTCTCTTCGAAACTACTTTCACTGTATATACAGCTCTATCTATCTATTCTATCTATCTGTATAGGAATATAAATAGAAAAAGTGTATACAACTAAAGTAGGTACATACATTCTGTCTGTACATGTGAGAGTTGAATTGACTTGGCTTGCTTTACTTTGCTTTGCTTTTCTTGACTTTCCCTTTGCTTCAGTCGGGGAGAATCTTTTTTCCTTGTGAGCTCATTCTTTTCTTCAACTTGCAGCATTCGATTGAATTTTTTCAGTTGCGTCTGATTCTATTCCTTTCGGATAAGTTAGCTTAACTTAACTCAACTGAACTCACACCAATCCAACGAGAGTTTTTCGCATTTCTTATGCACTAGCTGCACTCCTTTTCCAAGAGCTGATCCGAGTTGCGGTGATATTTGTCTATTTGCCAAGGCTTTAGCTGGGATTTCCCAATAGCAAATAGCTCCAACCTCGATCCCACATTGAAATTTGAGCATTTATACTAGAGAATCTATTTATATGTCTAAACAGAGAAAATCCAGCACATTTAAGACAAAGTTTTAGACAATATAATATAAAAGGGTTCACAGACTCTAAATAAGTCTAGTATTTATGCACACGTTTGTGAGTTGGAGAGAGTGAGCTAGCTTCTTATTTCTTATTGTTGGTGATTTGTTTAGTAAATTTATTCTTCAAATTAGACAAGTGGGATTTTCCAACAAATCTCATTTTATTAACATCACCTGGAGCAATTTCAGTGAAGCAGGGGATTCTACTTAAAGTTTAGTCATGGGTGCTATTATTTGTGAGAGAGGAAGGATTCGGAGAAACCTGGACTTTTGTGGGAGGGAATCTTATGTAATATGGCGGGTTTTCAATAAAGCCACCTTCTCCCACATATATTCCTATAATGCTAATGTAGCTATAAGAGAATCCACTTCTGCACTCAACCAAGTTATGCAATGAAATACAATGTGCATGTAACTGCTAACTTTGCACAATCCGTTGATTCCTCTATAAAGATTCCTTTCCTTTTCCTGATCATGACTGGACGTGACTGGGAAAATTTGTCGCTTTGCATAGTAAAAACCCATTCGTGTCCTTACCTTTGACTCGTATATACGCATACAGGGATTTTTATAGCACACTCCGTGCTAAACACTAAACCTTTTTGCATGTGTATCAATATAGGTATGTACAGAGAGTGGCTGTGTGTGTGTGTGTTTATGGATGCCTTTCTCTCCGCTCCCTCCTTTTCCTCCTCGCAGCTTTCTCCATTCTCTTCTCGGTTAGTTTGACTTGACTTGACATTAACGGAGTTCCTTGGATTGCCCTAGCCTGACTTTACTCGTTTTTCTTTTCGTCCTTCGGCTCACTTTTTCTTTCTATCTACGGAAAACTCTTTCTCTTCCTTTCCGTTTTGTATTCGATTCGCGAAACGTTTCCATCCTTTTCTGCCCGACTTCCTCAATGTTTCTCTTTCGTGTTATACCATTCTCTGACCTTACCTTAAATCTTGCCGTCTAGAATACAATTGTACTACCGATTTTTTTTGATACTCCTTGTTACTTTGTTACTACTACTGTGTGACTCTGCTGACGGCATTGCAATCTATATCTCCCATTTAATATCTATCGCTCTAAACGTACTCTCCATGCTCTAACTATAAGTGCCCATGCACCACAGGGAATGTTAAAATCTTACTATCACTAATTCTCATACTGTGTCTGCTGGCTCCTGATAGAAATCTTATAATTCCACCATTATGTTACGTCATTTACGCACGCTGTTCACTTAAATTTCCATCGTATGTATCACGCGAAAACTCGTTTTACCTTTTTCTTGCTAAACGCATTACCAATACCCTATACTACTTCTAAACATAAATAACTTGTCATCATACCCAATCAACTTTCTCTATTGTCTCCTATAATGAAACTTATATTTTCTTCATTTCAATTTACTCTATTGTGCTCTCTCTAATTATTTTTTCATTCATGTTCCCCCACACGAAAAATTCTTTCCGAGGGATGCAGATACTATATCACAGCGGCTGGATACACTAAGGAGATATATTTCTTGGAAAATGACACTATTGACGATTATCTAGGAAATAGATGCTACTTTCTTTGCACAGAGTGGAGTTTGGTTATATGTATCTATACATAGGGAATTTGGAAATATTATATGCATACGTAGGTATCCCTTGTCTTATAGAGTTGTTCACCTTAATTCAATATCGACGTAAGAATTTGGACACCTATAAGTATGCGTACATTATATATCATGCTTAATCCATAGGGACCTAAGAACCCCAAGGATATATCCCTTTATTATAGTAGATGTTCTTTTGCCGTTATTTCTATCCATAAGACTGTGGTAATACAGAATTGAATTGGATTTTCTTCCCCTCTTACTCCAATTCAGTGGAACGATTGAGATAATGATAAACTACGAAATTCCATCACACACTACAATAGAAGAATTCTTTCAAGTTTCAAGTTTCTTTTACATCGTGTTAATACCATGGAGTAGGTATTTAAATAAGCGATAGATACCTATTTAAAAATAGTTTTTGTTCTAGAATTACCTTAGTCGTGATAAATATATATTGAAAGCAAAAGATGATTTGAAAAGAAATTAAAGCTGCACGTTTCGTTACAATTGGTTAGTATTTTTTTTATACTGTCAAGTCGACATCAAGTCAACTGCAGTTGAAGATATTTATTTTAGCCATATCTTAGTTTTTTAACAACGGTGCTGCATGTTGTATTTCGTAAAAGCATCCCGGATATTTTTTTTTCCTTTGCTTGATGTGGTTATATTGAATCGTTTAATGAATTTTCCATAAGAATGTTACAGTACTATTACTCTAAAAAAGAAAACTATGGTCTGTTATGGTGAAAGCATCAGTAGTTGAATTAATTGCATGATATTTATGCTGGTGTTGAGAATATGGTAAAGATTCAGGCGGGTCTCTGGGATAAAGGTACTTGAGCTCTTTGGTTCCTAGTAATACATAATAAAAGGGTTGGGAAGAGAAGGGAAACCGCAGGAGCTGTACACGGTTAACCGTGGCTGTGGAGTCCATTGAAAATGAATCCTCATTGTGAATTCTTCTCACGGGCAATAGCATGTCTGGTTTGGTTTCAGCCTGACAACTTATATAAAGTGAGAGAGAGAAAGAGAGGAGGAATAGTATGAGCATGGTTTGCGAGCTTCGTACTTGAGCAGACTTAACCGAAGCATGAATAATTTGTCATTTAAAAAAATGAAGGTTGTCAAACTGCCTTTGTTAATTATTTCTTAATTGGCCGTGTGGAGGAAATTGTAGTTTATCACGCTTGTTTGCATATCTGACGTATTGCCTGACTTTTTTACTTCCTCTTGAACTCAGCTTGACTTCAGACTCAGTCCTTTCATTTGGATTAATGTTCCCACAAACTGTATTAAGTCCTTCTGTAAACGCGGTCCTTACCTGCCACGTCACTTCTACACTACCACCTTCATGCAGATTCAGTCCTTTTCTCAACTTTAATTGACTTTTTCCCTTTCCTTCCTTGAGCAAAGGCAGGGCGAGTCACTCAAGATGGGCGTCATCATCTCACTTCTCCCTAAAAATTATTTCTCTCTCCTGTTCATTTGCTGACTTTATTAGTGTTTGCAATTTGCACACGCTTTTGCTCATTTCTTTTCCATTACATGCTACACGATCAATTTTATATGGATACAAGTTAGCATACTAGTTCCTCCATTCTATTTAAATGAATAAAGATGTATGGTTTTTGAATTCCATAATTTCCTTTGTCAGATTAGCGTCCACACCTTAATTAAAACCTTAAATTACGATGTAAAGTTGGTGAGGGTGCAAAATAGCCAAGTTTTTACGACTGCGACTACTAATTAGCTATCAAGTGTGTAGTGTTCTAAATGATGAATGCCTCATGTGCGAACTTCCCACTAATAAACCTGGATTTTCTAATGAAATCCTATTGTGTACCCAAATGAATAGCTATGCACCTTGCTTGTGTATACAATTTTAGCTGGCTTCTTGTTCTATTATTGCTTTACTATAACTAAGTGCGTAGATTATATAGGAACTAGGGAGCTAGAATCACAATTTATCACAATTTATTTTAGCATTCGAACCAATTCACTTCTACACACATGCGAATAATATTGTCAAGCATCCTTTAACGCAATTTAAGCTAATTAACAATAGGTGAGTTCATTAGGTCGTTGTGGAAGTTTTTGTTAGGGTTGGGCGTAAATATATAGGTAGGTATAATATAGCTACCTTAGATTTTATATGTGTATATATTTAGCTGTACGCGTGCACTAAATCATTTGATGAAATCAAATCATGAATGCTAGATTCGAGTCGGGAATTCCAACTTGAATTCTAGTCTTTTCCACTACACATTTCACGTAACCATAATACTTGGTATTCATAGACACGTAGAAAACTATGCTAATAATACTGCACAGCTCATAATAATAGCATAGACAGAGAAATAAGGCACAAAAGGAATCAAATCAAACTAAACAATGCAATAAAATTCATGTCATGCAATAAGAGTCAATTCAATGAAACTTGAAAGTGAACAATCATCGAAATGCTAACGAAGAAAAGCTAAGTCAGCATGCACCATATGGGAATCTAGCATGAATATGCATTTTCAACTCTCGCCTTCAACTCTCAAACTCTCAATTCTATCCACCTTACCTTCGAAGTAGATTTTATGATAAAATATAAAATGAAGGAATTTAATTATTTTATTTTGAACATGAAATGTCCACCTTTTAGTAGAAATTGATATTTTCCATTTTATTACTACATTCCCATAGAATTATAATAATAGATCACCAGAAATTTCTGAAGGCTCTGAAGTAAATTGTAAACAATGTGTAAAGCCAAAATTCAAGTTAGCTCATAATGCTCGAAATAAAGGTGTGTCAGCGTTGGAGGTTTATGTAATATTATCTGGGTAACATAAAGTCGAAGATAATTATTATGCTCAAGGCATAAATGCTGAAAAATGGAGTGATTAAGGAAATGAGGATAACCCTGTGCAGATTAAAGGCATATTTTTCGTGGATTAGTATTTTCAAGGAAGGAAAAGATTATAGAGACAGTGGAGCCAGGTAGAATACACAGGAATAGATTCTATGAGGGTTATGAAACACAATCTTAATAAAAATCAACGGTGAACTCTGATGATTTTCTTGTGATGAAATCTTTTATGAGTAAATAGCGTGCATCCTATATTTTCCTTTAGTACAGAGCATAAGAGGAGAAGAATAGAAAAGGGACTTTCACCAGGGAAAGCTGTCTAATGTTGATATGAGAACCTTTTAGAGTTATGAGAGACGGCAATTGGGTAAAATTCATTTTATTGATCCTACTAGCTACTGGTGATGTTGATCACTGTTTTACGGTTGATATGATAGAGTGTAAGAAAAATGGATAGCTACTATAAGATAGGCAGGTAGTAATACAATAGGGGAAATTGAGTGAAATATCGGAATTCGAAGTGCCGTTTACAGAAGAGAAAAAGAAGGGTCGGATTGAGTGAGGGAAAGAAAGGCTAAAGAAAATTGAATGTTTTAGTTATTTGGCGTGAAAGAGATATGAGTCTATAAAAAAGTGATTAGATGTAGGATTGGAGTGGAGTAAATAGATTTAGGTAGTTATAAAATCTAACTGTTAGGGTTTTCTCGGTGTTAGAGAGCCTATTATTATTATCTTTATGGTTATTATAAGTGTAGGGGTAGTTAGTGTATAATATTTTCAGTGGTTGGGTTGCGTACACGTGCGAAAATGACTTTGTGTATTTGTTTTATTTGTTTCAGGTGAAAATCAAGCTGCGATGCAGTCAAAGGCCAGTCTAACTTCATCTAAATCAGAAAGTTCGCTATTTCCTTTGACGTTTTGTGTTCTGTTTCATTTTGTACAACTGATTTCCTACGGAGTTATCTCTAGTTTAGTATTGCTGACGTCTTCAGACGCAACAAGAAAATCTATCAAATTAACATCAAAGGAAGTAACTGTAAATAGACAGCGACGAAGTGTTCCTACTACTACTACTACTACTGCCAGTACCAGCACTGCCAGTTGTAGACTTGAGCCAACAACTTCTTCAACAGATACAAACACTCCTACAAGTAACACTAATGTAATTAAAGTGGTTTTGCTCAAGCTTTCAAAGCTTCTTCTTGTCAATGAGGAATTAGTGTTCTTTCGACGAACGTCTTCTTCAAATGTGTTATTAGTTTTCCTCCTTCCTGTTGTTGGCTTTAGCATTTTCCTCCCCACATCTTTGTTTTACCTTACTTAAGTTCCTACCTAGAACTTGACTTAAGTTTTCTTCTCTCTTTATTCAATTTGAGGTTTTGTCTACAGTCAAAGTGGCACTAGGAATACAAACATTTATATATAAACAAAGAGGAAAGCTACCAAACTTCCTTCTCTCCCTAAATATATTCATATTTATATTGTTAGATACGATTTACAAGACAAAGCTCTATCTCTAATGTCTACACATCCTTATTAGGTAACTACAGACGTCAAAGCGCCAACACGTCCCACTTGTTTCCTTTTATAGGTCGATCTACTATAATAATATTATATACAATGTTACCTATATAATGATGAATCTTATAATAATTCAGCAATTCAATCAAATCGTTGTGCGGAAGTGTGGCAACATGCAGCCTTCAGCTTTCTTAACTACCCACTCACATCCTCATTGAAAAACGGCCTTTCTATTCACAAGTCAACAACTTTTAAGGACCTATATCCTATATATAATATATAACACTGCATATAGGTATATATATTATATGGATGATGATGAATATCGAAAAATAACTTTACGGAACAAAACTTTACTTTTATGAGAATCTCCAAATTGAATGATCGATATCTCCTTTGTGCTCTCTTTTCAACACTCGTTCATATACTATCTTCCTACTCATTCATATAGAGTTATTCAAGAATAATATACTCTACTATACATAGGTATATTAATATATACTTGAGTGAATCATATAATAATATTATCTAAGTATCTATAGGTAGATATACGAGACTTTGGATATTTGATTAATTTATTGCACGAAGAAACACTTAGTAGTGATCAGGTGAATAGTAGAGACACAGTGTGAACTTCCTTTATATTCCCACAAAATTCTTCGAGGTATTCAACAAATGTCAACTTTCAAGTGGAACTTCAAATTTTTAGTCCTACAGAAGTTATTTGTATTACTACAGTCGATGGATCAAGACGCAGAACTTTCTCAACTTTACTACAGTGACCCATAAATCACATTTCACCATCAGACATGACCGTATCCCTTCTTTTGCCGATATTGAAATACGTATGTATTAGGAATATTGATATTACTTCCTCCATTCCTTTTTGTCTCAAAGTGTTTATTGTGTGCTCTTTATAAGATTTTTCATAGAAATACCCGGGGTTTATTTCTATCAGTAACATGTAATTAGCTTTTACTTCCATGTAAGACTAGACACACTTTACATAAGCGTAGATTGTTTACAGCGACAAAGCAAATAAATTATCCATCATCGGTGTACTAAGTTTTGATACCAAGATCCTAATTAATATTTAATTTTGGAATAATTTTCAGAAAAACAGATACTGAAAATAATTGAAGCCTACTATAATTTATATAAATGTTAATCAAGTGGTACTTTATGGACGGTAGAAATGAAGTCGGAATATTTAGCATAAATAAAATAGAATAGAAAAGCTCTCAGATAAAATGACAGGACACTTCCATTTGCAGCCATTGCAATTCTCTTCGCTTTGCCGAGTGTCAAAACAGTATTTACCATTTTGATCATTAAGACTTAAGAGTGAAGAAGGGAAAGTTTGAAAGTTTCTACTTGTGCTATGGTGTAACTTTGTGTAAAAGTAGGAACTGCATCTGTGTATGTATGTTGTTATGCAGTGACACATGTAAAGTAGATGCAAGGAGGCAAGGGTGGTCTTGCTAATGTACTCTAATGTCATCAGCGTGAAAGATAAGTGAGCGTTAAGTTTGGTTGTTAAAGAGAAATGACAAGAAGGAGGGAAAGAAAGTGCGTCAATGAAGGCGGCTTAATTTTTGGAATGAAATGCCTAAAGGCTCTTTATACTTTGGTAGAGGCTAAATGATGATTTCGCATTTCCTTTTCGCCAACGCGGAATAAAATGATAAGGATATATATTGGAGGGCACAGGGCGGCAAGGGAGAGCATAGGACATCATCATATCTCTTCTTCCTCTTAATAAGTGATGAACGTGTAAGGGAATTGTCTTTTACTTTGGTCTTATCATCATCTGTTGTGTGGGTAAGGAAATATGACGTCCGTTAGCGTCTGTTTTTGATTCGAGGAAGATAGCTTTTTGGTTTGGTGTTATTACTTCCCCTATTCACTCCGAATTTAGCCTTCCCCCTTTCTCTTTACTTTCTCCTTCCTTCTCTCACATATTTATTATGCATTCACATTAGGTAATTTAATGGTTGATGTATTAAGGGAAGCAATGGATGGTAAGCCAAGGTTGTTGGTGGTGCTACATTAGGTATGTTACATTTTCCTCGTGGCTAAAAGTCAGAAAGCCGACTTGTGTCGCTAAGTATCTTGGCTATGTATGTAGGATGCACTTGTTTTTATCATCAGATATAGTTGATATTATGAACGTGCTCTATCCTAAATATAAATATATTGTAGCATATGTCAGGGATGTGACACGAGTGTTTTTGAGTTCAACGACTTTGTTGTCATAAACGATTTTTTGGTTGAGCAACGATGTTTACTTCACTCTCCGTCAAGTTATCCTATCTTGTTCATACAGTCCATAGATGTGCTAGGTACCCAAAAAGACCCACCTCCTCTACCTAAGTATTATATTATATCAACATATGTATCTAGCTCACCATCGCTGAATTTGCTTGGCTAAAGGCATTTGTACTTTGTACATACCACTTGTCATGTTCTTTAACATAACTTGTGTTTAGATAGGAGGGAACTCGTTGAGTCACAATCCGAAATGGAACAGGACAAGAGAGTCATGCAAATAGCCAGAATACTCTCTCACAATCCTCCTTCATCCAAAATAATACTGAGATTTAGGGATTTCGCCTTTTGGGTCAGATTTATTTCTCTCATGACTTGTCATCTACATGCTCCACTCTATTTCTTTCCTATTTTTAGACAAGGACTGCATTTCTTGCAGCAGCACTCAGGTTTTTTATAGTGCATATATCTATAGCTTAATTCAGAACATGCCCAAAGTTCTGTTGCATTGGCCATATGCACTTTTCATTCATATGTCATCAGTTTTAAATCTGTCACGTTCATAAAATGTGCCACAACCATCCGAGAACATATTAAAAGTTAACTGCAATTTCCATGCATAACTTTTTAATATCTACTCTAAAGTCCACATTCAAATGGGAATGAAAGGATGTTTTTCTGGCAGATGCAATATGCATTATTCAAGTTATTATCTCATATAAAATGCATCCCACACAACAATAAACACTATGAGACGATTTTCCATCCAATAATAAAGGCGAATAAAAGCCTCATGGTGCCACTGTTAACAGAATCAAATTCGGAGAAACTGTACATACTTATTATGTAGTGTAGTGACTTGTGATTGTGACACTGACACTAGCTCTCCTATAATATATCCCAGATGTTATACTTAAATCAACCAGAAATAACTATTAAACTTTTTATATGTGCGTGTATCAAATTGTTATGAAGATAAGGACGGATTAAGTATCTCTTACGAAAATACAAAGTAATTTTACTCGCCATGAATAGATTAAGCTTGAAAAAGATTGACACATTCAAACCACAAATCATATCTAAAATCAACGTTGTGTTGTGCGTCTATTCAATCAGACTTTCCCTGGCCGGAAAAATCATTTAGTGAAGTGAATGGAATGGAAAGGAGTGTGGAAAGTGAGTGGAATCCCGAAGGTTACTAATACGAATGCATGTGCTCACTTCAGATAATTAAATCACGAAAACTGAAATGAAAAATATTTAATGTTTCAATTTCTGCTGAACTGAAGGATCTAGCTAAATGCTTTCACCAACCTACATACCTGGATTCAACGAGAGATATATCACAATGACATGTATGTAGGTATGTAGGGATGTGTATTTTAATAATGCAAATGTACGTGTTGATTTTTTCTTGGTAGAATGAATATCTACGTAGAAATATTAATTGGAGAGTCTAAGTAGGCAATTATTTAGTCATTATAGTAGCCATTGCCAGATAACTATCAATTGTGTTACATTTGTAGTAATAATAAGTAAAAATGCGATAAAAATGCGTACTATCCGATGAATATCATTATTATTGTACCATTTCTGAGTGAAATCCAAATATAGATGTTAAATACATAAATTAAAGATAGTGTAGCTAGGCATTGTGTATGTTTACCTGTCTACCGATGTAAAGCTAATGCATTGTTAATGAAAGATCAAACGATAGGGAAGACTCAGTGACCCTTGTGACCCGTTTAACAAAATTCGTACGTTCTGAAAATGGGTATCAATTCGTAATGAGACTATATATACCGGTTGGCAAACAAATGCTATCTAAATTGTGTAAACAGAGGCTACAACATTACAAGAGCCATGGCTCTACATAATGAAAGTAAATAAATGTATAATGATAATCGATCTATACATAAGTCCGTAAATATTTGTGTATGCGTATGTGTGTATTAATGCTAATTCGTATGTAAATTAAGTAGGGAGCACATTTAATAATAACCGTCGTGTTTATTTATGTGTCTTGTACTATGTACGTGTATGTTAGAATAACGTCGACTGTTGTGCTCTAGAATATAATAATGGGATGATGTGAGTCTATAATAATAAGTAATATACGATTGTATGTACATGTACCTCTATACTCCCTACAAGTGTAATAAGGAATGATTTAATAAGTAGAAAATGTGTGCATACATGCTGCTACTGCTACTACATCTCATATACGTGCATGTAGATAGATATACGGGAAACAAATAATAAACGAGCTCGTTACGTTACGAATACTACGACAAGCTTTGCTTCCTCTCTTCTCTCATGTCTCCTATTATTAACTTTATTATTTATTTCATCCCGATGCGAGCTAAAACATCCATGGTCAGCTCCCTTTCTCTCTGTGTACACTTTCATTCTCTGTTTCAATCGGCTCAACGCTTCAGACTTCAGCGTGCATACAAAATTTGTCTCTACTTTCCACTCTACAGTTTAAAGTCACATTTTCAGTTTCCTACATACGCTCCTACTATTTATTGTCTACTTCTAATGTATGTTCCAGTTTCTTCTTCTCGTTTTCATGTTCTGCTCGATATACTGTAAAGAGTACGCGAACGAGAGTCAGTTAAGACCAGACTGGTGAAAGTACTCTCTTTTTCTACCCTACTTACTTACTTAGCTAGCCATGCTAAATAATAAAATTCCAAAGCCTTTCCCCCACTACTACAACTCGCTAGTTGCATTTTACAGAATAACTCGCTAGCAATAATACTCCTTTCTTACGATTAGTAAGTCTAGACATTAAACACACAGGAGTAGACACATATGTAACTTTTACTAACGCAAACTGGTCCGTGAATAGCCAAACTACTTATTATGACTTCCTTCCAATAATGTCCAATTCTTGTATAAAACGAGTTTTTTCTAGGTCTTATACTTATAATCAAACGTCCTTTTCGAAGGTTATGTATAAATACTACATAATATGTATTAAAAACATAACATTAAAAAGAGAATATTTGTTTTCAAAAATGTATTTGCTAGTCGCGAAATAGAAAGGAATCAGAATCAATGGAGCAAAATGCAATAAAAAGTCTAGAAGCGGAAAATCAACATTTCTCTCCGTGAAATATTTTTGCTATATAATAGTTTCCAACATTAAACTGTGAAGGATTGACAACTGCAATCTGACAGATTAATTGTTATACTTTAAGATTACCTATTGGTAATATTATACATCATAACCTTACAAGAATAGATTACAGATATTGGTCAACCCTTTTAATCTGTTGTGAATTGTGCGGTTTGATTTTTGCTTAGTTAATTTTAAAGGCAGAGATTGCTGAAGAATGCATAAGCTCAGTAAATATTATGCTGAATTTTAAGATGCTGAAAATGCTGAATAGGAATGGGTGATTTGACTGATTTGATGGAATATAAGTAGTTAAATTTAGCTATGTTTGCATAGGAGGAGACCACTATGATGAACTATGTCAAAGAATTAAGATTACGTTTGCGAAAAGAAAATATTTCATATCTGGCCCATTTCTACATACCATTACCATTACGTCCCGTGCCGGTATTCAATTCAGAGTTCAAAGGAAAACACGGTAAGTAGGTAAAGTATAAACTATAGTCTACTATCGGTTGTCGGAGTAAGTACCTACATAAATACGCATAAAGGAAATGAATGTATGGGTCGAATTGTCTGAACTCTGAACTAAAGGATAGTATCCAAGAATCCTGCCTGATAGAATATAAACTCTATAGTGCGAAAATACACACCGATTTATATGCGTAGATGTAATATTCTATGGCATTTTGAATACACGATCCCCAGCTACCTATCCTGTATTACATAACATTGCATATTGAAAAAGTTATGTAGTGTTATGTTACGCGAGGCAGACATGCATTGCCAACAAACACGATAGGAGCAACAAACAATTTCTACCTCAGCTTCTACGAACATTATATATAACGGATCGTCAGAGAATAATATAAGATTTTGTTTATAGTACTACTCTATGTCTTGGCTTGAAAGAGCTGTACCCAATTTCATTTCCTACAATCCTTTCTTTCTACATATTTTATATGCAGCTCGTTTCAGATATATACATAGAATCCAGAGAGATACCTAGTCATAAAGGTAAAAATAGGAATCAAATGCAATTTATTAGCTTTAAAATTTTATGTGCCTACTTTATTCACTTCTGTTGTGAATGTTTATTGTAGCTACTTTATGTTGTTGCATACAATACACTTTATTTAACTTAAGAAGGAATATTTTTATACTTTCACTACTGAGAATGTGAATACACGCAGCCGAAAATTTTGTAAGAGAAATAAAGCAAAACAGGTTTATTATTCTCTTTATAATAATAATTACATGTGCAGTACAGCACCTAGATTGACAAAACATAAAATTATTGCATTAAAATTGAAACCAAATGAACTTAAAAAAGCAAAGAAGTGTAGGAATAAATAAATAAATTAAATTTTATATTAATTTGCTTACAACACTGAAAAATATCAAGAAATTAGTTGCTACAATACTAAGGGTAAATAATAAGGCGAACTATAGGTATATATTTTATAATAAGACTAATATAGAGGAGGTGAATCGTGAATAATACCATAGGGTTGTAATTGATATATCATATATTCAAACACTCGAAGAGACTTGAGTCTCGAAATCTGGAAAATAATGGCAACATCAGAACAACACTCCATTCCCTAAAAACATAAAAACCATATGGTTTGAAATACAACTCTTGGCATTGACAATAGGTTATTAAAATTGGAGAAAACAATTATTGTTCTCACAGACTTACCCTATTCACCTCTTTCAAATCCTCGTCCAAACTTTTTTCCAATATCTGTTTTTCTAAAACTTTAGGTATGAAAAGTAGTCGAGATGAAACATCCCTAGCATCAACCGCTTTTACTCCTATGTCATTCATGTAGCGACCTAGGTCGTTTAACAATAGTTTTCATTTCATGAAATTATTTTGTCTTTGTTTATGTTTACCTATTACTGTAGAATCAGTATCAGTTAAACAGAGTACAGATTCTCCAAAAAATACAGGATATTTTAAAAACTTAATTGTCTTTTTCAAGAGTTGATGTACCAAGTACCAACCTAGGGTGATCGAATCAGAAGGAAAATAAAACCAATCCATGAATGGAACTGACCGTGGTCGTACTGTTTGTGAACAAGTCTTCCCAAATTTCCCCAGAGCACCCTTGCTGACAACATATCCTATAATATAATCATTTAAAGTACAGTGAGAAAGTAATTTAGAACAATATTATCAAAAAATGTTAATAGCTAATTACAAATTACCCGGAGTAGTGGAAATATAGGTGTCTCCATTGTCGGCATGACCAAAATAAATTGAAGAATTTGATTGATAATTATGGATTAAGGTGTTTTTAAGATACCGATGCAAGTTTTCAATTACTACGTAAGATTTAAGTTGAGTCGCTAAAAACCAATCTGCTTTTTCGTAATAATGCTTATAAATGTAACACCAAGCTTCCTTTGTTTTCTGCCAGTATGTGGGCTTTACAAACACATTTTTGCTGACATTTAGTCTTACTTCATCAACTGCATATTTCTTTGACTGGAAACACAAAAAACAGTTAAATTAAAATTGAAGGCACGTCAACAGATTCCAATGGTTCAGGTCAAATTACTATTCTTTGATTTAGATTCTTACATTTCCATACACCATAAACAGCAGGTAATCGCATCGCTGCCCCCATGTTTCCCGAATGACGTTATTGGCGGCAGCAGAATTCGACATAACCCAACACAGAATTTTGGGTTGATGCGTCTGGTTAAGAGTTTTATGTTCTTCTAAATTTTTTGACGCTGAAATATCATTAAGAATGAGTGATTGCCAAAACTTGACTAAAGTTAATCAAAACACAAAACTTACGTCCAGGAGAAAGGGGCAAATCATGGGAGTTTATTTCTTTTTCTACCCGGAAGCCGATACTCGAAGCCGAATTGTTAGCAAAAACTCCGTACTTTGGCAGAAAATTTTTGTCCTCAGGTACATCCCGTGTTCGTAGAATAAAAAAATTCAGCTGCACAAGGAATCCCATGGTAAATCCTACAATTAAAGGAACGAGAAAACGTCGATCACCGTAAGATATCCGGAATCCAAACATCGCTAAATGTCGTAGATCTTGCACCAATCAACAATAATAATTGTACCACTCGTACTTTTGACAGTTTTGATTTTGACTTTATTGCCAGAATTAGAATTACCAAGAATTTTAGTTTTGTCTTAATTTTGTCCTGAATAATATAATCATCAATGAAAGTTCGGAAATAATATTATAATATTTATTAAAGAAATGCAACAATCTCAAATCTCTTTCTCTTCCACCAGCTAACAGCGAAGAATTACTACCAAATTTTATTATTAAGTGTACGGGTTATTTATAAAAATTAAAATACCCTGATAAAGGCATCGGGGTATGACATTTGACTGAGATTTATATAAAAATCAGAAATTAACCTCGCATGACACTTTCATCTATATCTTTCGCTTACTTTCCCTAGTGCTTTCACTAACGTGAATAACAGGAAATTGAAACTTGAAACTACCTATAATACGACGTTAATGCAAAATTGTTGTACTAAAAAATAATAAATGTACATTCTACCACTATAACTGACGAATTTATTCCTTGTCCACCATCAATGCACGTACTTTTAACCCGAGCAGATATACAGATAATGTATCTAATCTAGAGGCCGTGATGGCCGTGAAGCTAACATAAAATACAAGGTAAAACACTATTTTTTCTCATCTCTTCCAGTACATTAAACTTCCACTAAAACAAATTAATTGCAATGAAATAATTTTTTATCCAAGGTATTTTATGTAGATTATTATAGCTTCTTTTCTCTTTTTACGACTATCGTAACGTATTTGATTTAGATTAAGATAACATTAAAAACTTTTGAAAATTATTTAACATCTGGTAGGTGTGAGAATGAGAATAGGGACAAAGACGAAAGGTAGGATATACAGCAGGACAGAATGAAAATTGTCAATATTTTAGGAGCTAACCTAAATGTTATCTTTTAAATTGGGTTTATGGTCCTATTCACTGTTAGATGGAATTCCTTTTAGATAGAGATTTATTTTTTGTGGACAGTCTTATTTAGATATTGTAGAGAGGCTTTGTGGATTGCAGGATGCACATGTCTGAGAAATTTGTTAAGTAGCCGCATAGTGTAGGCAAGGCAGTATCATTGTAGTAGAGGATATGCCATTGAGAAAGGATAGGATTTTCCAGTGCAGATTTTTCTGGTTTAGGAATGCAGATACAATGGGTGGCAATAGTGATATTGTGTACATGGTCGATTCAGATAGTACATTGAAGAGAATTTAATGGTGAAATGAATAGTGAAGAAAGGAAGGTTTGGCTAGTTGTTATTGCCATTGCTAGTGGGAAGGGAAAGGAACACAATGAGACATTTGCAGTTGTGCTAGGGAGATGTTAAAAATTCCACGGTTGAATTGCTATATTATATTTATAGTTACTAGCATGATCATATATAGGATAAAGTCTATTCCAGTATGTACATCACCTTATACATGGAGTAGTAGTAGTAGTAAAAGTATGAATGTATTTATGTATGGGAGATGTAATCGCCCGCGTTCCCATTATCAGTACAAGAAGGAATTTCCCGTTTTCTCGCTTACTCCTGGAATGGAAAGTAGAGAAAGTGGAGAAGGAGTGTCGGGAAAAGAGAGCCAAAGTCAAGCAATGCAATGTGGACTGGAATATTTATAGAAAGAAAAGAATGTATGTATCTGCAAAGGTTTTCTTAGAGAGAGAAACTGGACAAAGCCAAGTAAAGGCGACTGGAGAAGTGAAAACCTACGTTCCGAGAGCGCGTCCATTACATAGTAAAAGAGAGAAGGTTCCTCTCTGCACTAACGAAAGGAAGTTGGATGGACGGACGGACGCGGACAAGGAAAATTCTCGAGAAGATCGTTTATACTAGTTATAAAAGGAAAGTGAACTGAAGGAGGGCATTGCAATAGAAGAGCCACGAAATTTATTAGATGGATATGGGTTAGAGGTCTTTTTGCGGAGCGAAAAGAGATCAATAATTGAAAAGAGGGGACTATATAGTTAGAGAGAGAGCTCTTGTGGCCTAATGTCGCATGGATTCTGTTGATGGTCCATCTGAGTGGTCTTGGAAAGCGTCGTTGCTTGCTTGGGATCCTTCTTCTTCGTACAGGCTCCTTATTCTTTCTCCAGCAAAGCAGCCCAGTCGCTTTACTTTTTCTTCCTCTCCCATTCTTCTCTGTGACTTACCTAGCTATATCTACTTATATTTCCTCGCCTCCTCCTCTTCCTACTTACTTCGTTTCCCACCACAAGAACTAACTTCACAGAGTCCGGTTCAGTCCGACACGACATTCATTCCCGCGCGTCTTCTCTTCTCCTCTCTCCTACCGACTTCACTACAGATCTACTCCACTTAGACGAGTACAACCAGCAAAGCCACCGCATAGTGATCACCGAACATTCATAAAATTCGCAGCAGGCTGTTTGTAAACTCTTACCGAAAGATTCAACTCCTTTTCACTACCTACCTAGTTACAAATGTAGTAACGGAACCCGACTCAACCCGCCTCAATCTCACTCACTCTCTACTCTCGTCTATATACTCACCAAGTAACGAAGGAAAGCCGAGGATATGTTATTCTTCATTTTCTATTGTCCTATATTATAGAGTAAACAGCCTTTATACAATCTCGAAAAAAATTCACAGAATATTTCTGCATGTTCCAGGGAGTTTGCCAAATTCAGACTCTTATCACAGCATTGCGCATTGCAAACAATTTTTTTAATTTTTCAATATTTTATTGTGAGGATAGGATTAAAAAACCTAAAATTATTCTTCTTGGTTCTAATGTGACCGTGAATGTGCAGATTGTGAGGTAACCCATGTAAAACCAAGAAATCTTTAGCGAAGTTGACTTCAGTCAAATATCAATATTTTTTATTAATACTACAAACTTAAAAACCAGCGATTTCTAATGTATATTGATAAATACTCTTTACAGACAACTCTAAATCTTTTGCAAATACTAATTTTATGCATCTAATTATTGTTACCGACATGTGCCTACTAGTTTTGAGTAATAGAATCGATGGTTCTCTTGTTTTGTAATAAGGTGCAGATTAGTAATAATTTATAGGCAATTAAATAATTTTGTACCCTTAACAGAATATTATGTCCTAGTTAAGTAAGTAAATGCTGCCTCTTCACTGTTTGAGAAGGAGTAGAATGTTGACTAGGTACTATGCATGACTATGATCGCATAAGGCCATATACCAAAAATTCATGCCTTACTACACATTCCGGTTATCCCTAATATGGTCACTAACTTTTTACGTACCGCTATATTATATAGGTAGCTATCATCTTCTTTTCCTTTGCCACTTTCTTTAGGTTTTCTCTAAAAGCATCAAGATAAGCACTACAAAGGTATATGCTGAATATATCCCTATACCTATAGTTTACATGCCCGTGCTACTGATGTGTATATAAGGAAAAAGAACAAATGCGAAGAAATTCCCTCGGCCTACTTGTGTTAGTGTTACTGAATGTAAAGAGAGTGTAAAAATGTAGGAAATATATTCCATACATATGTATTTGCTAATAAAATATAGTAGAGAGGAGAGAGAGAGGGACAGACAAACACGACCAACCAATTTCAAGAGTGCGAATACAGTCGCTATTCATATGTAGGTACTATCTCTTTTCAAGTTGCTCCGTATGTACACACACATCTATGTAATGCAATATAAAGTAATATGGAGGGATTCTAACAATCATGTGCATTTTCTTTTGGGTAACTACGTCCGCTTTCCCTCTTTACATTTAACTATATAGGTTGCCATTGTCAAGAGCCAGCAATGGAATGTTGTTTCGATACAAGTGTGTAATAGTAATCCTGAATATATTTGCAGAAAAATTGTCCTTTCATCTCATATTTCAAAAGTACATGCTCTTTGTTCGTACACGCATAAGATATTCAGAAGACAGAGCTGTTTTACTATTACATCCACATATAATATGTAATGCGCACTCCACAATACACGTAATAATCGCATTACTTCACAAATGTGTGTACTCTAGCTACCATAAGTAGCAATTCCTACGCATTTCTACAACAAATCCTTTTCCTCTCCATAATAAAACAGCTACTACACTTTGTAGCACATAATAATATATCGTATTTACATAGATTTTATAGCGATGTTCTATTTTTAGCTATTGTTGATACTTTTGTGTAAGGACCCTTTTACTGTTTTGCTCCATCATGCCTAAACACGAGCAGACCAAGTAAATCAATATGTGTGTATGTAATTAGCTGGAATTACAACTGAAGTTCAGTGAAAATCTTTGGGTTTAAAATATTTTCGAGGCCGTAGGAATCCAAAATGCAGACAATGAATTGCAAAATATGAGAAACAGTATACTAAAAGTGCAGACATACATAAATACGTGAAATACATATAACGAACAAAACTGGATCGAAAACTACCAAGTCTTTTTTTAATTAATTCATACTTACTGTATCGTTGAGTGAGGACGAGGACAATTACTTAGGCTCCCAAATTTAAACCCAGTAAGATATTAATCTCTGGAATATCTTCTGATCTGCTTTGATTGCAGTTCACAAAAATTTTCTTGGGATTCTAGAATTCTACCCCTAACATAAGGTAGACAATATTATTAGCCAAATATTAATATTTTTCATTATTTGTGCCTTAGCCGAAAGTCTTACCTCATAATTTCAGCTTTCGGAATTAAACTATCATCAAAAATTAGATTCTTCTGTCATATAGTATTTTTGGAATGCTGTTCCTTTATCGAATTTTAGTCGATGATGCAATGTAGCATTATGTTAAGACACAAGTAAGTATAGTATAGGCTGAGATTGGAGATTCTAATTTTTGCTTTAATCTGTGCAGCTTCATCTGTATGAAAATCTTGAAAGTAATTATTTATATTCACTTAGACATGTATAAGTTATGCTTAGCCATCCTTTGTGGATTTTGCAGTCTTGCTAAGAGTTGAATGGATAAGATTTTGTATTTTATGACTAGTGCACATATAGAGCAGTGAAAAAGGAGAAGACACATAAAGAAATTAAGTATCACGTTAATATTCTGCATGTATGTTCAATACATGGGATCTGCATGTGAAGTTGGCTCTAAGGTCATTTTGTACATAGTGGCTAAGTAAAATGGGATAACGATAATGCAGGAAATTGTGCCAAAATTCAGGGCTATGAAAGTTTAGTTTATTCTATGGTGGAGGAATAGAGAGTTTCGTTGGTTGTAGTATTACAGAGTTGTCCTACTGACTCATAAAGGAAGTCAATAGATTTGTATGAGTTCAACTTGGAACTTATTATTACAGACAGTCTATATTTTCACAACTGTTCAGTTATGCTAGGTTTATGTTATCTATGCTAGGATAATACGGGAGACAGTAAAATAGAGATCCTGTGCATTCTGTGTATTGTATTACTAGATATAGATAGAGAAAGTAGCTCGGAGATAGAGCATCTAGGGCGATTAGTTGTTGAAGTCTGAAATTGTGAAGTAGGGAAATGGGTGGTTAGGTCTTCTACTCAATTCTACTTTCATATTTCTTAGGAGACAAGTGAGTTTCGTCTAACTTTATGCAACTTGAAAGTTTAAGTTGCGGTTTGAGACAAATGCTATAATTTGTTATGCTATGCAAGTGGAGGACTTTGGCATGCCGAAAACGATCTATAAACTTCCAGGCCATGCATGCATACGTACATAGCTATCGTCCATATGTAAACTTTGTTGCAGAGACAAGTTAGTGGCTTGTGTAGGTAGGTCATAGTAGAAGGGTAGTGTCTATGTGTGTATGTGTATAAGAGATACTATTACCCATATATAAATACATCAGTCTGCGTTTAGAATTTTACAACACGTCTTGTGTAAATGTCTGGAATTTTGTTTATGATTCCCTTTGGTTTATGTACATGCTGGTAGGTATCTACTACGTTGCTTTATGTTATGCACTTTATAGTTTTATTTGTACTTAGGGTTACCTTTAGCTTCCTAGTTATCCTCGCCCTTTTACGCGCATAGCTAGAGTGTAAGTAAAAGAGAAAGCACTAAGAAATTTTGCATCATTTTCTGTTTTTATTTCACATGTTATGTATTCTTTTAGATCTAGTTGGCTGTTAGTTACGTGGTTTTGTCTTGGCTCTTCTTCTTCTCGTTATTCACTGTGTGCAGGTAGTTTTGATTTTGTTGGGAGTTGACTTTTGCACTTTTAGCCAAATTGCATGTAGGCCAGTATTCGTCATACACATTCGACGTACTGTAATAGACTAGTTACCTACTTTCCAAGAAAACTTTCTTTCTAACTTTCTCCAAAGATAATGGCATTCACAAAGTACACAATTACGAATAGAGAGTTTCAGAGTTTTCTTTACTTTCCCTCCTGCGCGAGAGCATGCACGTTCTTACTCCTTTCAAAATGCAACAACTAATGCGATTTAACTTTCTACATTATATATCTAACACTATAATAACAGTGAAGAATGTTTATTAGTCTTTGTGAACGTCTTCTTTCTCTTTTCCACTAAAAATTCTTTGCATCTCATATTCTTCTTTTAGTAGCGTGCGTATTTGTAGGAGCATGCACATCTATTAATTAAATATCATTAGTAAAATCTTGTGATGTCGTCAGAGTGAAAGCGCTAGGCAAAGTTACTCTTCCAAATCCAAAATTATTATTTCTTCGAGTGGAACTACATGTTAATATACTTTCTCTCTAATTTTAGAAAATCTTTTTAAGAGTAAGAAAAGAATAAGGAAATATACGATGCATTTATGTGCAACTCTGTATAGATATGCAGATACTCGTGCGTGGATATTACACAATTTTTCAAAGAGCTGTAATGGTTTTCTGATTGTGAGTGACTCTGCTATCATCAGAATGTCTTTACATATTTACATCCTCATTTCCACAGGCACATTTTACTAAATCCTTGCTAAAGCACATCTTGTCATATGATAGAACTACAATCTTCCAAATCCTCCTTCTCCCAATCCACTCGAGTCTACCACAGGATTTTGCTGACAAAAGAAAAATTCCTTCCTATCTCGTTTCATCTTACAACCTCACAGTCCCTCCAACAAATTCGATTGATCTGAACTTGGTAGTGAAGACAGATCGATGAAATGTAGTTTAACTCTTACTATTGCATCATAAAAACTTGCCCTACAATATCTTTCATCTCATACACTACTCTCTCATCTATTCACTTCCTTTACATTACATGAAAAATTGCATCAATTCCTTTCTAAATACATAAATATATAGCAAATACTATTTCATGCGTATGCCTATCTATTTTCAAACCATTTTTAATACATTACACACGGAAACTTTCATTTTATATACCTATGTCACATCTCTACTACTAAGAGATTATAATATTTAATACATATTACATTATGCTCTCTTTTATTTGAAATTTTCGCAAGTTGAAAATTCTATAGGGAGAAAATTGGAGTTCCAAACGGGAATTGATCTTATGATTAGCTTGTGTAATTTTACCTTTTGAAACTTAAAAGACCTCCCTGAACAAATTACATTTTTCGGTCTAAACCTTCTTTCCTCAGGATAATAATATGCTAAGTGTTTTTTGTGGATATGAAGATTCCCTCTTGATACTAGAGGATGCGATGTAACCACTCCAATATCTGACATTACTGTAATATCCAAGACACTATTAATATCAATAACAGTAACAGGAAATTGAGGTCAATTGAACTTTGCAAATAAAATAAGATCACATCATACTATCAAATTATCGCATTTTACATATGTACTTTTATGTATGTGTTTTATTTATGTACCTAAGTATTAGACATTGGTAAGTTCCTGTTAGCTTCCTATAAAGTGGAGATGGAGATTTTTTAAGAGGAAAAGTCAAGTAAGACGAATTCAGGTAGGTACCTAACTCAACAGGAAGAAAGCTTCTTTGGATGTTATCACAAGAACCTGCTTTGATCTTCTTTGCCCTGTACTTAATATATCATAGCATGGTATTATGCCATTTTTTTCTAGGAAATAACCCAGAATCTACTTCCTAGTCCCCAGTGTCACAAGTCATCATAGAGTGAATGCGAGTTTATCCTCATTTCCTCCTGTTACTAACGTGTATGCTTATGCTTACATAATGGTGACATGACATGCGTTGGACTTTACATCCTTTAACGTTTACATCACCAAAACAATTTATTCCAAGATGTTTTTACTGTGGAGAAAGATCTAATTATTAGTTCTTAATCACAACTTACAAATTACTAGAACGTTTCAATGACGTCAGGATCCCAAAAAAGGCATCTCCAGTACGTAGGCTAGCATAGAAGTAACCGGTGATGTATGTAGTACTTGGAGGAAGACAAAGTATAATCACAATACAATTAAAGCAATGAAATATTATTACTATTATAAATGTATTCTAGTTATATAGTTTGAATTCGTGCAGAAGTCAACCAATACAAATGTATTTAGGTACCTGCGGTGTTTACGTATCTGAAAAGATGTAGAAAACATGTAAGCAGCTNCAATGTATTCTAGTTATATAGTTTGAATTCGTGCAGAAGTCAACCAATACAAATGTATTTAGGTACCTGCGGTGTTTACGTATCTGAAAAGATGTAAAAAACATGTAAGCAGCTTGAATAGAGTGAATAAGGAAGGATGCATAGTCAAAGACAGACTTCTATCAACGATTCTGTATTGCCATGCAGTATGCAGTGCTCCGGCACAGAGATAAATTGGTTGGAGAGGAGAAAGTACATAGTACATAGTGAGGTACCCTCATGAGAAAGATGATACGAATTCGTAGATAGATGTCTGCCTTGAGATTAATGTGATTCTTAAAAAGTATACATATTATATGTAGCAGTTTGGATTTTGAATTGCTTTTCTGTAGTAGAGCGGAGCCCAGAACGATACTTTTGCTAACGGAAAAGAGGAGGATGAGACAAACGTTGGAGTAACTACATAGAGATCTTATTTCATGATGATGATCCATGATCCATTTCCCGTATCTGCATACAGATACAACACACACACATACACAGCCCATGTATTTAGATAGGTACACATGCATGTATGTATGTGCTGTAGTTTACCTAATGTCTATGATGCAATTCCTTACTTTCCATCTACGATTATGTTACGTTTATGTTGGCTAATATATTATAGTTATAGCAGTTATGTAAATTCTCATAGTCATATAAATATAAATGTGCTCCACTCTAACGTAGATATCGCTTCTGTGTTGTTCATTCAAAGACCCTTTTTTCTCATCCTATTGTTACTTTGCCAAACCATGGAAATATATTGCCAACTATGTGGGCAAATATACATCTTATTCACTGAGGGAAACACAGGCAGCTAACAGAGAAACTTTTTTTCACTAGTTAGAGAAAATGTATTCTTGCTTCAATTTCATATTCAAAATCTACGCCGCCCTACTACAAGCAGATCAACACCAAATGACTCAATTTCTTTTAATCGCATTCTCAATCACATTAATTTCCCTAATTCACAAAACTCAAAAAAAAAACTGCCACAAAGTTCATTTATATCCGGTGCTACAAAATTTAATAGCCATATCTACAATCAAAACTTTGAGTTAGCATAAGTCACTGACTAATCTTAGCATAGTCTGAGACTAGACTTTCTTTTCGTATCGGGAATGAAAATGTTAAGTTGACTAACCTTAGCCTAACTAACGTAAGTCACTAATGATG
>JABASI010000647.1:0-34563 GCA_019776505.1 Tomocerus nigrus
GCTAATAAATACATAACTTAAATAATATTATTCAGTTTCTCTTACTTCCGTCTCAGATTGGTTAGCTTCTCTTTCTTGCCAGCCAGATTCACTCCCTTGACCCCAACCCCCACTGTTGTTGTTTTGACTCCATCCGCCGCCGCCAGGGCTGTTTTGACCCCATCCATTGTTATGTGAAGCCCATCCATTGCTGTTACTATTTTGTCCCCATCCGTGACTCTGGCCCCAACCAACAGAAGCCGGTTCCCATCCAAAACTTTCTTCTCCCCATCCGTTATTTGGCTTTTCTTGAATCCATCCCCATCCATTGCCTTGTTCGTTTCCTGGAGAATGAGGATAATTCTGGAACGGGTATGGGTATGGATACTTAAAATGTGGAGCTTGGCAGGATAGCAGTTGAAACTCCGAGACGTGAAACCCCAAACTTTGAGCAAGGTCAATGTAAATGTTGGCAACTTTAGGATGGACGTAAGGTCTTGTCGTAGTTAACTGGAGATGTGCATACCGACCATCATCACATATGTAGTAAATAGCGTAACTGTAACTGTCCGTTTTCACCATATATCCTGTCGAGGTTTCTGAAAAATGCAAATTTATCATTCCCACATGGAGTTACTGAATTTTAAACGGATTATTTTTTACTATTAGAATATTTTGACTTTTGACTTACCAGCTCCTAAGTTGGGTTTTACGCCAAGATTTCCGTCGTACGTGTCAGGATCGGTAACAACTGCACAACGGTAAAGATTCGGATCCTGATCGCTTGCAGTACAGTTTGATTGATATTCTCTGCCGTAGCCAGTGTTGAAGCCAATATTAGGGGCACCGTAGATTTGCATATAGCACATTTCATTGAGTTCGTTTTGGTCCCTCGGGAGGCGACCCAAAAATTTCAAAGCCGCATTTATATACTCATATTCTGAAGCGCCAGTGATATACCAAGGTCTCATATTTTCAAACTGCAAATGAATCAAAATTATTCCAAATTATTTCTCCAATTCTCAATGTATAGATTCAGAAATAATTTTAAATCTTACAAATTTAGAATCGTAGTGGTTTTGAATAGGAATTTTTGTCCTGTCGAGACATGGTGGTGGAGTTTCATAGGAAGGAACAGTATTATCTCCACCGCCCCAACCGTTACCACTTCCATTTCCCCAACCGTGACCACTTCCATGTCCCCAGCCACTTCCACTCTTTCGTGAGGGAGGTGGACGTGGAGGTGGACCTCTCGTTGCCAATGTACTACATCCGAAAAGGGTTGTAACCAAAATTATTATTAATTTCATGGCTAAAGGTTAATTCTTGGAAAATCAAAGAGAAATTTTACGAGAAACTTATTCAAGATCCGAACTCTATGGAATGGTTTGATTTTTCGGAAGGTTTCTCTATTTATTGGATCGTCCGATCCATTGATTATTGTGAGCATTTACAGTTTTAGAACATGAATAAACAAAGCAATAGTTTTATTTATTTATTCTCTGCTATTTGTACACTTTTGATTGTGTGGATCATTAAACCGTTACTATTTATTTCTACTCTCAGTATTATTCTTCTAGATGCTCACATTGTTCCGATAGTTGGAAATGCTACAATTGCTATCGCTTATAGTAGGTTAGGTCGCTTATAATTACACACGCTACACTGGTAGATACAACTATACAACATAATATTCCGAAAAGTTTTAGTTTACAACTTTAGATCTACGACCTGAATTTATGAATTTTTATTTATTCTAATAGGACAATTTCGAAGAATAAATATTCAGATATAGGTACTTGCTTTCATTTATATGGGTAGATTACAAGTTACAACCTTATTACCTAACTATGATTAGTAATTTATTATTTCCATCTTTAAATGCTAACTTCAAAATAGATTATATTATTATGAATTAGGGAATAATAAAAGGTGTGATGGCATTTGAAATTTATTTGTGGGTATTCTTTGCGTATTGTAATACAAATTACAGATCCCTGACATATATATTGGGGATATATTGGGAGTGACAAAACTTTAGAATTTTAGTTTCTGAGTTTGCTAAGTGCTATCTTCCCATTTTATGTAGTTTCGAGTGTCTTAACAATGACAGAATTGTTATGACTCACAAATTGTAGTACTTGTAGGGGCATATAATGGATACGGGCGACGGGGGCTAGTCAGGATTGCGTATACGATGTAGGTGCGATAGAATATAAATGGATATTTATTGTATGTAGTACAGTAGCCGTAGCCAAACGCAAAGCCATGCGTTTTTCAGTGTAAGCAAATGTTGTGGATGAGCTGGAGAGTGAAAATGAAGAAGGGAGACAGCGTCATAAGAGCAATTAAAATGAAGCAAACAATCATGTCAAGTCATGTCAGACCTTCTTACCCCAAAAGGCCCAAATGTGAAAATCTTGTTTTTCCTTTTGTCTATCTTATTATCTTCTTTTATGTTATCTCCAAACAATCACTCAGTCATACTGGCCAACAACTCCCTGTCCACACATTTAGCTTTAACCGTATTTATTAGGCTCAATTCAAGTCCTCAGATTCTCTAAGGACCAGTCACTAGGGGTAAGGACAGTTAGCTCATAGAGTACGGTACTTATGCATATGTCTTTAGTCTATCTATTCTTGAAATGTAAAATAACGCTACTCATTTAAATGCGTACGCTCTGTGTTTATTACTGTTCCTGATTTAAGGACCTTTTTATCCTATCTTGTTCATGTATAATTTCTCAACTTATTTGTTTATAATGCATTGCCTAAGGATTTGTTTACTTCTGTATTCTGTATCTCCACTACTGGTGTGAGATTCATGCTACTGAAACTGGAAATTGTACTGTTGTGTATTCTTGTCAGACTGCTATCACTGGGATTTTAGATGCTGTAAATTATAATGTCGTCGTCTACAGTGGAAACACATGGTAATAAGTGTCCGTGCAGGCGATGATACTATGATAAACATTTAAATGCGTACGCTCTGTGTTTATTACTGTTCCTGATTTAAGGACCTTTTTATCCTATCTTGTTCATGTATAATTTCTCAACTTATGTGTTTATAATGCATTGCCTAAGGATTTGTTTACTTCTATATCTCCACTACTGGTGTGAGGTTCATGCTACTGAAGCTGGAAATTGTACTGTTGTGTATTCTTGTCAGACTGTTATCACTGGGATTTTAGATGCTGTAAATTATAATGTCGTCGTCTACAGTGGAAACACATGGTAATAAGTGTCCGTGCAGGCGATGATACTATGATAATTTACAGTTTCTAAATATTCTCCAGGTTTAAGAAAATATTTCCATTACCTACATTTTCGGAAGCATTATCAGTATACACCAATTTAGTTTTTATTTTAATATTTATTCCAGTCGTTCGTTTATAGAAGCTCATTTACAGCCACATTGTTGCTTGAATGCTCAGAAAGGATGGCGGAGTCCAAACAATAATATCTTAGAGATATTAGTTAGCATTATCTAGACTTCATAGTCTAGCTTAAATATTAATACATAAAAATGGTGTTGGTTTTCACATTGAAACGTGTGATTATTCATATGTAACACATACACATAAAACTGATACTTAAATTCGAAAAATAAACCAAGAAATAACTTGAAAAAGTAGAAGAATTTTATGAATATCTATTCCTAATAATTTGAGAGAGTAGTTAAGTACTAAATACGTGAAAATATTTGTTTTTTTTCTAAAACTGAGATTTCCTTGATCATTTAGCCATATCATATTGCATGACTGTGACATACATCGATCGAAAACAGTGGCATACTACTGGTGAATATTAAATCGTTTTGTGCTAAGGGAGACGTAATTGTATATAATTGGATGTAGTACCAGAAGGGGTACTTTTGTATTTTAAACGGACAATACTTTTCTAAGGAGCACGAATAAGACAAGGCTCTTAATATTCATCTCACAAATCAGTTAAATACAGTGTCAATAATTTAGCAAACTGGCTGGCAGACGCACCTATTCTGTGTAATTCCTCGGCATATTATGATAGGTGCAGTATACAACACAAAATGACTGTAGGTAACCTACAATTTGACCTAAACATCACCTTGTCTTGTTACAAAAACATATTTATCTAAGTCGATACCACAACAGTGTGAATAAGTTGTACATTTATGTTTCATGATTAGCTCTGAGGCGACGACTGCAAAGAGCAGCATCACGTTCAGTGATGATGACTATCCTCTCTTGTCCGTGTTTATTTCTTCAGTAATCTACAAACTGGATGCGTAAAAACACTATTACAACACTTTGATGATTTTCTTCATAAGCGACCGGACGTTTTCAGCATTTAATAGTCGTGGAAAATAAGGGAAATGGCTTCATTTTATTCCTTCACATACAATTTTATTAGGTACATCTTCCGTATGTAACTTTTTTGCAGCGTATCTTCCAAAAACATTTGTAATTCGATAGTTATCGTTAATATTCATTTCTTTACAATTTATATAGGTACTGAATTATTATTAGTGGATATTAGGGAATTTACTGAAACACACTACAATGCTCCTGTCAACGGTAGTCTATATTGTACCATTACTTCATTTATGATTAATGCATTATTATTGGCATTGTCCCTGAACCTATTATTACTTATTGCTACCTCAGTTCTTCATGACGATATTATTAAGCTGTAAACTAGCATGATGATATTTTATGTTACTTTAACGTTGATAAAAGGCTCACTCGGTGTCAGTTAACTTCTCATTAGCAGTATGTTTATATTTATAAGCACTATACCCCTACAATAAGTGTAGATTTTAATTTTTACTTTGACTTCATGTGAAAGAATAAATTGGCAGAGCGCCTGCATTGTGTAGCCCGAGGAGGATGGCACAAATGTGCTTACACATCTCATATGTAATGTAAAAGGCTGAAAGTATAATTATCTTACAGGCTAGAACAGAGTCTGCAAAACAAAAGAAAAGCAAATGCTAACTGAGACAAACCACCACTCATCAAAAGCGTAATGATTGTTGGCACTAACTTGGCATGCCTGGCAGCAAAATTATTATGCAATATTCTTAGCACTGCAACTGGAAGTTTTTTTTTCTTTTTCGCCAAGAGGATGTTACTGCAGGAAAAAGTAAAACAATATCTTTATAGTTTACAGTAGCTACTATAGATATACGGCAGATTATTATTATATTAGTCTGAACGCTTCATAATGTTCATCTTGTACTTTTCATAGCCTTGTCTTCACTTCAACTTGGCGCATTACGTTTTGAGCATGAAAAGATTTGTGTACTTAATATTTTGTCTCTTATAAGCTCTTCTTGTATACATACGTACAGTACAAATATAAATGTTAAGTTTGTTTAGAGTAGAATAGAAAAAAACTGTTTTAACTCTGGTAAAGATATAAGACATGAAAGTCGTAAGAAACCGTAGGTCTAGGTACCTTTCTTTTTAACACAGTTATAACATTAGAAGATGGAATATCATTTTGAGCGTAAGAGCAAGAGCTGCATGTGTTGAAAATTATAATCAACTATTGTAGTTTATATCCACGAGATATTACATATGAAATAGAGGCAGTTAAAAGTGATTTTCTTCATGAGAGCTGGTGCCACGGCCACGACTGTTGGTACTGGTTGACTATAACATTTTTTCATCGTTTGCAATTGCAGTTGTTATAGTTTGGCTACCTTGCCTTGGCTGCACGTTCTTTCCTTTTCAGTCTGCGTAATATTTACAATATCTGGACTAACCCAAGCCTTGTATTTACTAATAGTAGTTATCTGTTATTTAGTCTGCATGCTACTACTGTGCTATGATCTGATCTTACTACGATTTTACTACCATTACTGAGCTCATCTGATCGTTTGTACACGTTTGCTGTGAGACTTGACTGGACTCAGATTGCAAGAATAAAAAATCCTGCAAGGCAAACGAACGGAAGAAAGAGCTTATTAAGCATTCAAAGTTGCATCTTCCAAAGTGACTGTAAAACTCTTCTGTTTGCTTTTACTTTTCTATCCAGTCTCTCTTGCATGTCATATAATGCGAGTTAAATCTTGAGGTCCACCCATATGCTTCTGATATAGGATAAGGTTTAATTGTACTACAGATCCATTTCTAAGCAAATAAGCGTGTATTGTCTAATCTACATAATATATCAACAATAAGAAAGGAAAAGACGTATGTAGGCATTAGTACTTAAGTATAGCGTCGTAAATTAGCCCACTGTTTTACAAAGACTCACTTTTACTTTTATTTCATTTGATTATCCAATTAATACACAGAAGTACACTGTACTTAGAATTTAATCGCTTTCCTACTTTACAATCTGATATCAACACATAACTTTATACTATCCTTAATAATAATAAGATGTGTATCTTATGCTCAGATTTTACAGTCTTGACTTTAAACGTAGATTTACCTACCTGGTTCGTCCATTTTCACTGACCCTTTCAGAACGTAGTAAATAAGCACAACTGCAATAATGACCATTGCTGCCTACAAATATAATCTCATCAACTCACATCACACACTCATAAAAAACAGTCTCAGCAGCAGTTCTTTCTCGTGTGGAGCAAATGTATGTTTAAATGCTAAACGAGAACCTCAAATGATTATTAAGATGAAATCAGAGCAGCTAGTGCAAGTATGAACATGAAGGCTACTGAGGGGCACATCACTACGAGTATATTATGCATCTAGTTAACATTAAGCAAATTAAAATCTGACCAAGCCCTCCCAATGTAATACAAGAAAAAAATCTGTGTATAAACAATAATCACATTGCCATGCTGAGCCATGAAAAGAACATCACTGTTATACTGTATTAAAGATAATTTCACTTACAAAAATATTTCTGCAATCTTTAGTTTCTATTTTCTATTAATGCAATTTAATTGCAAACTTGAAGTTGGAAGTCATTTCTTTGTTACATTAATAATACTAAAAAAATATCATACAACGAAGCAGGTAACGATGCTGTGTAACAAATCAAGTTTACTATTAAATGAAAAATGCATAATATTTTACTAACGTTCAGTCTCTAATATGTAATGCCCTTATTATATTGTTACGATTACCTAGTAGCAATCGATATGTATTTACTAAAATACATTAAAAATCCTATATTTTAATAATCTCATAATTGTCATAATATGGGGACTCAAGGTAAGGCTTGTTAATTTAAGTAAAAGTATATACAGTGTGTACATTTTTCGAGGAAGCGCTTCATACCTTAAATGATGTGTTCGATATAATGCCCATTTTGAATGATACAGTACTCCAAGCAATACGATGAATGTCGTTAAGCATATCGAACACATCATTTAAGGTGTGAACTGTCTCCTCGAAAAAACTGCACACTGTCAAAGCGTCATTAGTCATTATTCTCCCAATTCGTTAAACCCCGTACTTTTAAGTCATTTTGGGGAGTTGGATAATTAAATGCGAAGTATTTGTGTTGTTGTGGTTCATCAACTGATAATGTGTATGGGATACAAATTATTTCCTGGAACGTCTTAGCTTTCTTATACAGCAACACATAGCCCATTTGGTTTTGAACAGCAGTTGGATATTACTGGAACTGAGAAGATAGAAAATGTCCTTGGGTCAGTGACCCTTGATTGGATGGCTTTGATTTCCTTCTCGCTAATAATATTTTAAGTCTACGGATAAAAAACTGAATATACAAACTTCATTATTTTCTAGCACTATAACATTATATAATAAATACATCGATAAATGATACGCGTACGTATGAATATACACTTAACTACATCGCATATAAAGCAGACGAAATAGAATAAGACAACGATCCCTGACTTACATTACATTACGACGTTGTATTTTATGTATTCCTTGAACATTTGTAGTAAATATACTATCTTCATGGGACAGTATGGTGAATGAGTGTTTGCATTATCTAGTAAAGTTGAAGTTTTGATTAGAGCATATAAAAAGTGTAGGCAGACGTGCTGCAGAAAACGATGCTACTTCTTAATGTTTGCAAATAATTTTTTTCTGCATCGATGACTGACCGTTTTAGCAAAAGTAGCACGAGAAAATATTATAAGATAAGAGAAGCTGTCGTGTCATCGCATGGCAGAACATTAAAAGTATCAAGACAACAAATGTAAATAAGGTAGAGAGTAGCAATGTTTAACGTTAACTCAAAGTCAACACACACACATGTGCAAAAATGTAATTATCCAGTTGACTATTGAATAGGGATGCTTAAGACAGTGGTTCCTCTGTTCTATTCATAAGGAAAGTGCTTTGACTTGTTGATGTTATTAGCGAAACTGATCTACTTTGCTTTTCAGCTTGGGTTTTACCTTGCAAACAAATCACTGTGCTAACATTCTGAATCGGCAGACAACGTGAAATGAGATTGTTGTGTGCATTAAATATGAACCAGTATTATAAAAGTGTAAAAGAGTTTCGCATTCAATTTTAAAGCTGACTTGAACTAAGCTTCAAGAAATGAACATAAAGAGCACATGATGATGATCTGCACAAAGATGCCTTGACACGATACATTTCTTGATCATCTCACACTTGATTCTTTTTTATACCATAAATTCTTAACTGAACAGAAAGGTAGTATAAAAATAAAGCTTAAGCTTGTTATATATTCGTGATACTTTTCTTAACACTACGTTGCGTTGTGCATATGGAATCTTCTTTGAAGAGAGTGACGTTGTTAAATAACCAATTACACTTTTCTGTGACTTATCATTATCTCACATGATCCTGATCTGGTGTGCAAAAGAATTCTGCAGCATATTTTGCATGGTCGTTTGCGAGCAAAGTAGTCATGTTGGCTTTATGCCAATTTCATGGATGAGTTGTCCGTAAAGTGTAAAGTACTTTTTTGCACATTAAGGTTCCCCGGACGGATTTAGTCAGGAAATGATTTCCATTTAAGCAGCACGATTATTTTAGCGGAATTTTTTGCTCTCACTTTATCTGGAAAGATAAAAGGAGGTTTGAACATTGCAAATGACATGCTCGTGATCTGTTGGTAATTTAATAGCCCTATACCATCTAGGACAGAAATGGGTTAAATATTACGTGGAAAGGTTTATTGTCAATGCAAATGTTGAAATATACACGTAGGTAGGTATTTACTATTTTCAAAGCATATAGGTGCCTATACTCGTTGTGACAAGACAAGAAGTCAGTTTTGACAAGATTTATTGATAGCATGCACGTAATAATCTAGGCACTATTGTACGCACACTTCACTACATCCGCCTAGATTTAACCCATAAAGATCAAGTCATTTTCATATTGAAAATATGATAAAGATTTTACACTTTATATCTAACACTTGTTAGATAATAGAATTACATAGTCTGGCTTAATTTTACACTTTCCATCAGTTGTTTACTGCCAAAGAAGCTAAACGGGCATGACATTCGAGAAAAGGAAAAGGAAAAAGAGTAGAAATCCCCCCAGCTGATTCCTACACACGCTCCCAACTCCTATTTTAAGACACAAAATTACTGTATACACAAACGGAAAAGTAAACTTTAGTCATCTGACTGACGTGGATGATGGTGTAAGGGAAGAGGCTTATTTACACACGCACACACATGCAAGGACTTATCTGTTTTTAGGACAGATCACTCTCTGTTCTCTACTACTATAGTAGAGTCTAGCAGAAAGCAAATATCAACCAACTAACAGGTGGAAAGAAAATAAAGATAGTTGTTTGGGTTTAAAATATAACTCCGTGCATGTTAAGCCTACCTATATAGATAAAAATGGTTATTATTATAACACTTAATGGTAATAAGGAGCAAAGAAGGATGGCCAACAATCAGTTAAAGCCATAGCAAGTGGAGTAGAGTAAAAAAGAAGGAAAGATGAGATATCATCCCTTTATGTACACAAACACATTAAATTACAGGACACAAGATTCTTTTATTCTCCCTAAAGCCTTGGCACTTTTGGGCCCATTTAACATTTGTTTGGTTTGGTTTTCCAGTAATTTGCCTCTCTATTCTTAGGTGGCTTCTTTATACTCTTTTAGTATCTCTACGATCCTTTTGTTAATCTTGACAACTTTTCAGCTACTTGCTTCCCTTTCTTACTTAACTTAGGCGTTTTACGAAAAACTCTCGTCGGGATCTGCAGATCCTATACGTCTACTAACCATTTGTTCCTAATGTCATGCCTTTCTAGCTACTGCTGTCTCTACTTATCCCGGATTCAATAGCCTCATCACATCTTTTGTATTCTCCTTTCTACATGTGTGCTTTATGCCAAGGAAAATCACCCCCGTCTCTGTAGATCGAAAAAATTAAGTGAGCTCATGGACAATTTTTTAAACAACCTTTAAAAAACTAGAAATCAGTCCCCATCACCACACATTGGAGATAAAATTTATTACCAGGTGTAGGTACTAAAACCTTGACTAAAACCACAATTATACCAGTTTGAATTTAATCTATTACCTTAATTACTAAATTAGTACATTATTGCTAGAAGATTGACTCCGAAGTAAAATATACTGATAGTCACAAGTATTAAAGTAATTTTAGATCCCGGTGGACCTCAAGGCCCATATGTATTGAAAAAAATATATGAATTTGAGGTGATCGTAAAACTTAAAAGATTTTGTAATCAAACTGTCCCGTTGTCAAATGAGTTCATAGGCATAAATAAATTCTAATTCGTCACAATAATTGTAATTTATCGCAAAGATTAATTTCGTAAAGGGTACGAAGAGACTCTAAGGTAGGGTCAGATAAAAAATCCTGCACCTGATGCAGCAAGGAAGAAAAGTCGGAGCATAGCCTCCACCCCCGCCGATAGTTTTTATCGTTCATTTGCCTTCACAATAGATAATAGAGGGAAAAGAGATAGCTAACCTGTTTCTCTTGCACAAGTACAGACTATAAGTATAATATATCATGAATCTGAAGTCTTAGTAGAAGAAGACAGCCAACAATAGCTTTTCTAATGCATAGATGCAACGATCAAGAACATGATGCATTGCATTATTCAACAGGCTGGCTTGGTTTGCTTTCACGTCCCGTCCCACAACTCCCAATGCAATATACATCCATCCCTTCTTACTATCGCATCGTCTCTGGTTTTACAATATAAATTGCTTTCGGTTCAACAACTCAAATGCAAAGGATGAAATCTTCTTACTATACACTACTACTACTTTACTACTGTAATGTAAGTACACATGCAGCACAAATCTACATCCATTTTTTCCTTACATACTGTCAATAGTAATTTTGGCTTAGATTTTGTATTCTTCTTATTCGATAAACAGTTTTGTCTGTTTGCCTCTTCTAGTTCTCTTCTTACGTGATTTAACTAAGATTTTATATACATTATAAAATATAAAGTGCAATAACACATTTACTATTGCAAAGAGTAGAAAAGTAAAAAAGATGCAGATGTTATTATGCACAGAGAGTAGTTTTATAATAATATTGTAGTATAGGTTGCATTTGGATTGAAGTAATTTAAATAAGTACATTGTGCATACACCTTGAGCTTAATATTCCTCTGTAGATCGACTAGTTACTACGAGTAAAATTCACCTCAGCTGTTTCGTGTTTTTTGTGTTGATTTTTTTGTGAGTGTTCCTTCGTTCCGTTGCATGTAAGTGTACATAAGTATAAGTTACAAGTTAGAAGAAGGCTTCTCTTATTATTGTTAGTTGAATGTTATAAGCTTTCCTATTTATTTTATATTTCTATTTCTTCAAACTGAGTTAGGGTGAGCTGGGTTTAGTTTTCAGTTTTTCAACCTCTTTGCATTTAGAGAAGACTAGGAGTAGATTTTGGTTTGTGGCGAGTGAGCGAGTGAGGGAATGCATTATGAAATATTACGTAATGATTTGGAGTTGAGATAGCGTAGATAGGTATGGTGAAGTAAATCAAGTGCAAGGAAGGAAGAGTTTACGCTCAGTTGCATTTGCTTTGGTGGTGGTAGTAAAAGAGAGGTTCGTAGTAGTAAGTAGTAGTAGTAAGGGAAGTCAAGTCAGGAGAGGACGTAGTAAAAGTTGTAAAACTGGGCCTGAGGCTCCCGCTCTTGTAACCCAGTCTGCCTGGCTCCACTTGCCACTCTCTGCTGCTGTCCCTCCATTTCTTCATCCCTCCATCATCATCATCTTCAGTAGGTATACCTATATAAACTCTTCTCTATTATCCAGCTTCAACAAACTGCCTCTTTTTTCTAATGTGATGTGATCATGTTGATCTCTGAGGTTAAAACCAAAGTTACTACAGAGATTATATTCTTTTACAACACGATGATCCTTCTTTTCCTTACTTTCTACTACACAGCATTGATATTAATATATTAAATCTCTTTACTATTCGTTTGATAAACGCTTTAATTTTCCTCGACTTTTTCAAGTTTGTAGTTTGTACAGCCAAGATAAGCCATTAGAGACTTTAGCCCTAATCTTCCTTTCTTAAATGCTAATATTATTTGTAAACAAAAGATAGGAGCTGTCCTGTCATCCATGTCACTGAAACTCCTCTCTCTCTCTCTCTCTCTCTGCAGTTTTTTCTTGCCCTTTGACTGCGCTGATTTTTCATAATCTCTAAAAACAGCCTTTGGAACCAAAGTAAATGTCAAACTTAAATTTATCACGTCTCACGTTTAACTGACATTCAGTCCACTTGTTCTTAAACTAGATTTCTTCCTATACGCATCACACTCTAAACTCTAACCACCATGCAACACCATCCTATAATATTAGTATTGGAAACTCAACTTGTAATGAAATCTGATCTGCAACAGAAACCAAACCAATAAGTCTGACTTTGAAATATGCCTCATGTGACTAAATCACATCCATACGCTCACTTTACAACTGCTCGAACGTCTGCTCATCATAAATATGTTTTTACTAACCACTACCATACCATCATTGTCCAATGTCCATTGTCCACTATGACTTTTTCTCTTTTTTCACAGCTTTTAATATGCAATTACATGTGTAGCAATAGAACATTAAAATTCAGTATCCATAATGTTACGCCTTATTCCGTTTTTTAGGAATACAATACAATTCAGCCATAGGTTTACTGTTATTTTCATGACTATTAAACCATAAACATTATTGACATTTACGCATTTACACTTTACACATAGATATTAGCATTAGTACCATTTTGAATTTACTCTAAGTAATACTTAATTACTGAATAACATTGCTAGAAGATATTGACTCCGGAATAAAATATACTGATAGTTACAAATTAAATTAATAATTATTATATTTTAGATCCTGGACAGCCTATGGAGTATGGAGCCATATGTATTGAAAAAAAAATATAAAGTTCAGGTGGTCGTAAAAGGTGGAGTTGAGGTCTTGAGGTATTGTGCCATGAAAACATAATTTTCTGTACAAAATTCCAAGATGTAAACCTTCGACTTCTGTCTCTTTGCATCATTAATAACATTGGAACCTAAATCAGTATTTGTAATTTCATTTGATTTTACCAGTAATTCGAGCTTTTCCTTATTTTTTAAACTATATGGGACAATTTATTTTCGTAAGTATTAGTAGATGTGTCTTAAGCGTAAGTGCTGAAGCAAAGATTGTGTACGGTACAGAATAACCATTTATAGTACAATATGTAAAGTAACTTTTATAACTACGTTATATAGCAATGACAGTCAGTAAGAAGCAACCAGTCGTTTCTCTTTATAGTTTACGGCAAATGGGGTTTAATTTTTTCTAGAGACTTTCCGTAGTATTTAGACGTGTGCTGGTTGTATGCACGTAGTACGTAGACGTAGTAAGAACAAGCGACTACATCACTACGAGAGTAACTTTTTTTTACAAACCTAAGCAAAGTTCTGTCCACAGTTCATCCGCTGTAGTAGTTATATTATAAGTAGTTCGGTGGTGGTGGAGGAACATTAGCTACACTTTTGGTTTGGTTAGTTGAACTTGAACTCTAACTCGGACTTGTAATATAATTCTCTCTTTTTTCAGACTAAGCGTTTGCTGTGTTAATATTGTGCATGTAAGGCAGTATCTGTATAACTATCTTTGGGCTTACTAGTAGACAGTCGTATGTAGTAGTGTATAGTACATATCCGACAGACGTGTGTTGTGTATTATCCATGTCTACACTAAACTTGTAAGTGCAACAAGGTTTTAAAGCTTCATCATGCATTCTCAATGAGTCTCTTCTACTTACTTTGCTTAGCTTGCACTCAACTCTTCTTTAAACTTCCAACACACTCCGACTTCTTTGCGTTTCCCATTTTTTTCTTCAATCTGACCAAAATCTGTGTCTAGTGTCTTGCTACGTAAAGCTGTACCCAAAAGAAAAAGAATAATATATCTAGTACGGATATTACTGTACCTAGATGCACTTATTGTATGTATTATTATTAGGATTACATTTGTATACTTGTACTTCAGTTTTCTTTTCAGCTATAGAGTTTTATTATAGACGTTATATGCTAGGCTTTGCCTCACCCTCTCTTCTTTTCTTCCTTGTCATTTCTCAAAAAAGATAAGACGACTATCAAGGTTACGATTACGTCAGTTGTACTCTTACTCTAAAATTAAGTAGTAGACTAGGTACTCTTCTACTATTCACTAACAACTCTAAACTACTGATACATTTAAACTACCTAATTTACAGCTTTTATGCATTTCGGATCCACTGTCTATGTCTGCAATCATTTTGTAGCTAAAACAGAATATCTTTTATTCATTTCGGTTCTTTACTAACGATTATAGTGCCTAAAATGTTCACATTGGAGCCAGAAATAAATACAGAGAACTTAATCTGAAAATTAGACCTGTACTTTATAAGCCTTAAGATCCTGTGCATGTAATGACGACCTTAAAATAAAGCTGAGCTTCGTTTGTTTGGTTTCCTTTGCTTTTGCTCGGTTTACCTTTTTTTAGTGTGTAAGATTGGTTGGATTGGATAAGCCTACAAAGAAGAGTCCAAGTTCACGGACTTGTTATTTTTTCTTCCTTTCCCTTTTATGACGCTGTCAGAAGAGTAGGTCTCTTCACTCTCAACCCAGTACCTATATACGTGTTATATATTTATTTACATGATATATAGTGAACTACCTACATTATAATAACATATACTACAACCGTGAAAGATGGATACGACGAATGATAATCTATATCTACTATTATAATGTGATCATACATTTAGGTTGGATTGGATAAGCCTACAAAGAAGAGTCCAAGTTCACGGACTTGTTATTTTTTCTTCCTTTCCCTTTTATGACGCTGTCTGAAGAGTAGGTCTCTTCACTCTCAACTCCAGTACCTACATACGTGTTATATATTTATTTACATGATATATGCATATAGTGAATTACCTACATTATAATAACATACTAAATATACTACAACCGTGAAAGATGGATACGACGAATGATAATCTATATCTACTATTATAATGTGATCATACATTTGCAAGGAAAACACAGAAAGCGACGGAGATGAGACGCAGATGCAGCGATTCAATTCAATTTCTATTCAATGACCAAGCAAGCAACAATAGCACAACTTGGAATTGTGAACTGGACATTATAGAAACTCGGATGTCGTTCCTTGCACATTTATTTAATGTCCATCTTCATCTTTTTCCCATTTGTAATGTTGTTTCAAGCATCTTATAGTAGTACAACTGCATTTTGTATATAAATCCCAGTGTATATGGTGCTGTGTTGCATTGAATTGTGTTTTATGCAAATTAGTTATGTTATAACTCTTCTTTTTCTTATAGCTTACTTACAACAGTCGAATGAACGGCACAAGAAATGACTGTCAACCATGCAATCTAATTCAGTACCCAGTAGACAGAAGGCCCGAGAGAGTGAAACCTATATTTCGTAATCCCTAAATTCAACTGCATCTGTCTTCTATTTAAAAAGCGAGACAGGGCAGGTTATTTTTCTTTTATTGCAGGTCCCACAAGCACAATGCAACAACCCATATTCATAATAATACAGTGCAGACATACATGTATAGTTTAAGTATCGAATCAATCATTTAGTTAGACAGGAGTACGTTGCTTTAGTCTTACGTTCAGTCAAGTCAATTTAAAAAATATTCTACATAGTGCACATGAAGGCACTAAACTAAGATGCTCACTCAGCAATCACTTTTTCTCGACTATAGATCTTTAAAATTTAGGTAGGTATACTTGCTATATCTAAATATATCTTTTATAGCTATAAATGTTGTATAATATAACGCTCTAATTGTGTGTTAAATACAATGTCTGATCTTTCTATCTATAGTATATATGGATATAGGAGGCTTATATATTATGGAGCCATAAAGCATTATTTATTTAAGCAGGTAGGTTTGTACATTTGTGGTCACGGACTATAGTAAATGTGAGGATAAAACATTATTATATAGAGCCATGCATGCTATTGTTGAGATTGACTTTGAGCGTTAGGTAGAATGACTGTCACTGTCAACATGCGACAATAACAATCACCTACAACAGATCACCTTAATTCATCCTAGCAAGTAATATGTTAACATTACCTCATAAAAACAGTCAGATCAACCTCACCAGGACATCATGGCATGGCACAGACTCATTTCAAATCATAGTATTCTATTATTATCTGCATATGATTTTAATTCTCTTATAAAAATTCTGATTTTCTGCTTATATACTTACACTGCATTTATTTATATTAACTATTGTGTGTGTGATTATTGTAAGAGAGGTCTTCAGATAATGTCCTTAATATATTGAAGTGTAAGTAGGGAAATAATTGAAAATGAGAGTTAGAGATTGAAGAGTGTAAAGTGTAATGTGTAGTAACTCTACTGTTAGAATTGGATTATGTCATGTCAGGTTCTGTTCTGGTCTCGTTTTCTATCTTCTCTTTTATGTGAGTCTTTCCTTTCCATTTGGGGATGAAAGCTGTTGAAACTCCTGCTGGGAAAACACCTGAGCTCGGCAGGACTTTAGAGGGCTCCTTGTGGTTTTACTTTTAGCTATACACTATACTTTGTATTTTACTACTCACAACACAACAAAATATTACTACATCCACAACAACAGCTCTCGCCTTCCCAAACTCCTAACGCTATTCAAATCTACGCACATGTACTTACTACTTTGTCCTTTCTTCCTAACTGTCTTGTCCTATATTTATCTCTTTCTACATCTATGTATCATTTTATTGCACTGACCTGTTGTGCTACGAGAACTTGTTATGATCTCATTTGGATCTTGTTGAGTTAGTTTTCCTTTCTATTCTTCTCTAATAGTAATTCATTTAATATTTATCTGTAATAATTACTCTTTCTTAACCATTTTTGGTAAAGTATGACACTAATTTGATTAATGATCCCCATAATGTAACACTACTACTGAATACGCTATTTTGTATACAGTTTACAAGCATCTAATGTGTCCGTGTATTACAGCTACATGCAATAATACAGTACCTTATTCCTGTACAACATTACTATACCAGATAAGGTCGCTCTATCTATTGTTATATCACAGACAAAAGTTCATGTTACAGATAGACATCATTGTTGAGGACCCTAAACGTTTATTTTCCAAAGGATGTTTTCCCCACCATAGAAAAGTCTACCTATATTTTGTTTCTTCCTGTTCACGGGCAGTGATACTGTGATGAATATTCAGATTTTCTTTAGCAGTGTTTACTTTATGTCAGGTGTATGATTTTGCAATAATTTTAAGTTGTGAGAGTGCCGATGATCGATGAACTGTAGCGCTTTGCTTTTTGTTTTAAGCTGTAGAGCATAATAGTTTGGAAGAGAAAAGGAACAGGTTGAAAATAAAGGAGATTTTATGAAAAGAAGACAGGCACCCTTAAATAGACTTAGGAAAGCGCCTTTGGTGTTCACTACATTGATATACCTGCTTGCATTTACCTATGCGAGATTAAATAGAAAGCAATAGATGGACATTTCTGAAGCTGAATGCCAATGCGCCTACAATATTCATTGAAAATGGACTGGGGTAGAATAGAATAATAGCCTTTTGATTCTAATCCCTACAGTCTGCCCCTTGTCTTTGTTTATGCAGCGTTTTCCAACGAAATTGCATAATTTTCACCAGAGCAGATATTGCACAAATTCTTTGTAATTCTATCTGCCTTGTTCTGTGACCATGTACTAATACTGATGCAGCGTGGGACAGACCGACTGCGTAGGAACACACAGCAAAGAAGAGATTATTTTACACATGACTATAGACATTTGTCATCACATCCTACGAAACAATGAAAACAATCACAATCCAATGGTTTACCGATCAAAGGATTCTGTTGTGTTATTTGATGAATTGGGGATACGGATGTACCGTGACAGATTCTGAGCTATTGATGAGATTTTGAATACTAAATTCAATTTTCCCATGATGAGTCCTGTAAAAATATTTGTAATAGTGTAAAAACGACGTATTTTGCTATATGATCAGTTTCCTTGCGCTAAAATCACATTGTGTTGCGTTACGCTACATTGGGAAAGGTTGAAACTCTTAAAAAAATCGTATGAATAGATACAGACACTATGATCAAGCAAGCACCTTATTTTCCTATGAATAAAATCTACGAATATCAAAGAGTTATTTTTATTTCCAGTTGCAAAAACGCTTGAAATTGCCTTTAAAACTTTCTGGATAATACAATTTACTATGACTAAAAACTGAATATACCACCTTGGATCATACAAAAGGGATATTTTATGCATGTGAGTCCTTATGCTATATTGTATTTAGCATTGGATTGCATTGCTGGTTAGTCGCGTTGTAAATTCTATTGTAACGTAACTCTGAATGTGAAATAGTGGAAGAAGAATAAGAGTGTTGAGTGTAGCCTTCAACTCTTGGAATGAACTGTCACCGGGCAAGCTGATTACGAGCAGGAGGGATATTTACGAGCTCAGCGTGACGAATGGCTTCTCTTCTGGATGAAAAAGAGAAAAAGGATATAGGAGTCTCTGAATACAGAGTGCAGAGAGAGCTATAGAGCTTAGTAGTATATGTAAGTAGTAGGAAATAGAGAGAAAGAGATGTACTTACTGATCGTGTAAAGGCACTCACTCTGATCCTGAAGTAAAACAGACAGAGAGAATTGGATAGATTCAAGTGAACATTAAATTACAGAGGGATGAAGAAGATGAACTTGTGTAGTTAGGGATGTATTACTTAGTAGTGAAGAGAGATAAGAGGATAAATCCACACTCGGAAGTGACCAAAGACGCTCCAAGAGATTTAATCAACTTTTATCAAAGGAAAGTAAGAATAGAAAAAGAGCGTCTTATCATCTAACACTTTTACCAAGGGAAAATCTAATTTATTTACTATTCACAGCTCCTATTTGTAACAAGATATCTACCTAGGTGTCTACCAACCTGCAAATATTATGTGTTAATTTTGCAAAATATCACCATAATCATTCTCAGTAGTATTCATATAAAAATTTTGTCGGTTCGATATTGTTCCCTTTTGATATCAAGTAACATACAAAATTACATTACAGTTGCTAACTACACCGATACCAACCACTAACTTAAAGTCTCTCACGATCTACTTACAATTACAAAAGAATAAAATAAACTTAAATAAATAAAATAAATAACGTAAATAATAATTCCTATGTATTCTAATTGCGAATTGCACAATAAAAATTTGTGGCTTACCTGCAGCTAAATAAAATTGATGAAAATGTATAAAAATTCAAAATACCATACCTGTGTAAAGCAAGAGAAGTATGGGTTTCTATTGTGTTCACTTGACTATGCACCTTTGAAAGCGAAGTGTAAGTATCTAGTAAAATATTTTGGCTAGTTTCACACTAATACTGTACTGGATAGAGATACCCAGTAGTAGTATGATATCAATAATATGAGCTAGCTAGCAGTTACTATATAAAGTAGCAAACATGACAGATGGTCAGAAAAAGGAACGAAAAGCAGAGTGAAATGGGTATCGGTATCATACATTGATACTGCATTAATGGAAATAAAATAGAACATTGAACAGGTACGAATGTAGATCGCCATTTAAAAATGCCACAAGCTAGCCACCCTCCTCGGTATCAAAAAGCTTCGGTGAGGAACAGGAAGTTGGAGGAAGTGGAAAAACGTACGAAAACTGAGCAGGTGGCCAACTCAACTTTATATTCATAGCATAGACATTAACAGTATACTATAGCAGTATTAAGTATATCAATAATTATAAAAGTCTACTAAGCACAAACTCAGTGGATATTATCATCTCTTTATTATTCACCGCAATGAGAGTGTATTTCTAAAGTATTGCACACCTATTACACAAATAGTGCACTGATCCCAACTTTAAAACAATCGATGAGGCGTTCTCCGGCTTAAATCGATTCGAAATTGTTGGGGTTGAACTTTTAGCCCCAAATCAATACAAGTGATGTTTCTGTCTGAGGGTGTTTGCACTCTGCAGTCTGCACTGAATATTGCTTATGCCACTGCTTTTTATAGTTAACGAAAATAATTAATGCATTACAATAAATAATTAGGTTACAATATCGAAAAACTAAGTAAAATTACTCGCATTTGCGAAAGTAGGTACAATTTTCCCGTGACCAATAATTATATCACTATTATTTGTAAATAGATTTAAAATTTGAGTTTTATGAAGTACAACCCAAGTACCTACTAAAATGATCTCATTTTACTACAATGTATGAACTCCGAAATTTAAACTGTGCCCGCAGCAATGAAAGATTAGTACATTTATTGAATTCGGATGAGGTTAGATGGTTAACTTGTAGTTATCTTACGATCAAAGCGCATCAGAACAGTAGCATCTGTTATTAATAACAATAGTAAACAACAGCAAATGTTATCGTAGATTCCTACCAGTTATACTATATATGTAGTAGCGGTATGAACGTAAAGTATATGGGTACCTAATACAATATACAATGTTGAAACATGTGGATGAATAATCTATTTTATTCCATTCAACCTCATGTCCGTCAAATGTAACTTTATCTCGTCATACTTATGATACTCCTAGTTGATTAGCACAACCCACTGCAAAACAAGGTGCAATTCAGACAGGTAAAAGTAATTAATGAAATTGTTGCGGTAGTAGTAATCAGATTCTCTCAACCTCGACGAGATAGTAAACTGTGTATGCATTTACGTATACATAATGAGTAGCATCATCAATAAGACCATAAAAAGCTTGGCTAGCTGATTACGAATTTTATCTTACGGAACTTATGGATAGATGTATTTTACTCACACACATCACTTCCGGCGTCATCCTGCATTAGTCATCGTCATCCTTCTAGGATTTAGCTACATATTATAGAACTTGTGCTTCTTTTCTTTCGTCTCTTACAAGTTTTGCACTGTGCCATCCCGAATTTAAGTTTAGTATTGGTAGATGAACTATGAACTCTAAGGCTTCCTAACATGGTTTTTGCATTTAGATTTCTATCTGGATTCTGCTGAAGATGGTCATAAACTTCAATACAATAGTGCAGCTGCAAGTAAAATAAACAATTTAGCTGCTGTAGGCAGTTTTAAATTCTATTGAGTCGAAATCCTACAGTAGCATAACAAAATGGCACAAAGAAGTCAGTAATTCACTGCACTTTGCAAACAGAAAATGGCAGAGAATGAATATTTCCTAAAATGATATCCAGAATGCTGGGACCGGGACTGAAAGGAAAATTAAAGTAGCACGAGTTAAGTTGATGGAAACTAATGGCCAAGTTCATATCTGTTGAATAAGGTGGCGGTGACGCACACCTCTTGAAACGTCCGGAAAAGACTCTTTCCGGACTGATTTAATATCACAGAACAACTGATCAGATCAGAGAACAAGCGAAAGCCGGGGGATGAATCCATCCGCATTCTACGCACTCGTCCTAACTATTATCTGTCAGTCAGAAAACCGTATGTTTCGTTTGTTGCGGCAAAAGAGAAGGGCCGGGCGGTTAGTGCACCGACAGCCAGGCCACGTTTGATGCGCCTTTTGCTAATTCTCTCGCCTTCTTCCTGGACGTGACTTGAGTTTCAATCGTTTTCTCCTTTCAAAATCAACTGACATGATAAATACGGCTCGTATACTAAGCCTATGTACCTCTTTACATTGACATCACTACAAAATAACAGACTATTCTCACTCACATCCCAGGATCTAGGAGTATTAGTCACTTTGTTTAATTTAGAGCGATTGTAAAATACATTACTGTAATACTAACTCAATGCAATTTTCTCTTGTAGATAATTACGATCTTCAATTTGAAACGTATGCATATACATTGCTAAAACTTTCCTTGATTTGTTTAGGAAATAAAAGCAATTTATTAAAGCTTTTCATAAGACAGGGGATGTGTGCGTTTGAGAATGTAAGGCAAAAATCACAGTAAAAATGCTGTTAAGACAAGTCAACGCACGAAAATGGCTTTATTGTTTACCATCTGTCGTCTTATGCTGTAACCTTACCATATCGTAATGAAATGCACCTTGCATTATCGTTGGTTTACGTTACACCGTGCCCTAATCTTAATCTTATTAACCTTAGAATTACTATTAGCGAGCTGTTACACTTGCCTCGTCAACATAAAGAGCCGTGAAATACCAGTGTATCTACACTAAAAGGCAAAAGAAGTTAAATCTAAAATTGAAACATTGTGTAAGGCAGTTTACAGTATTAGAACCCACATCCGTAGCATATGTGCTGAAACAGAAACGTGACTTTAAACTTTTCATCCTCAATATCGTAAAGTAGTATAATATGCATCTATACAGTGCAGTTTATAATAATATTGAAGCACTGAATGTGTAAATATAGTGTACGTGTGCTACGGCTCTTCGACGTGCCGTGTACGTGTGTCTGAATCCTCTCCCAGCATAAGTTAAGGCTACTTGACACTCAGAAGCATGCTAATGAATATTTTTTATTTTAACTAATTTTTTAAGTTCGGAAACCCTTAGACTTAAAAGAGCCCTAGGCTAATTTAGAACACAAGCAGAAAGTAGAAAGATACTTTTGTAAATGTCGATATTTTCATTGTAGTGACTCTTTATGCATATATAGTTGCATAGATAATAGTTATATCTTTGTTAGCGTGTAAAATGTGCTGTAGTGCATGTGCAACTAAATATCCCGAAGGTCATTTCCTCTTCAAGATACATTTCCAAATGAGTGTTCTCTGTTCAATAGGTTCACAAAGGCAGGGCAATAAAATAAAAATCGTCTTAACGAATTTCTCCAGGCAATTTAATGTAATTTTCGTTTTCATTAGCACGGAAGAGTTGGCTGACCACACATTTACTACCGTTCTGCCACTCAGAAAACTACTGGAGTGGATAAAATCACTTTTATATACCAAACATACAATTATCATTGGACTCTTGTCAAAATTTTTAATATAAAGTATAAAAGACACTCTCCTAATCACTAATGGTCCTCTCTCGATGTATTTCTTATCTTACAGATTATAATAACTTAGTGTGAATTAGACTCGTATATGTAACTGTATTCGTTGATATTATTTATAATTCATATCTCATCCCTGAGAAGGGAATGGCAAAAGTAATGGTGAAATAGGTATCGAATAATTTCAAAGAAATGTTATCATTAGCTCGGAAGCGTTGGCTGACCACACATTTACTACTCAGCCGCTCAGAAAACTACTGGAGTGGATAAAATCATTTTTATATACCAAACATACAATTATCATTGGACTCTTGTCAAAAAGTTTAATATAAAGTATAAAAGACACTCTCCTAATCACTAATGGGCCTCTCTCGTATTTCTTATCTTACAGATTATAATAACTTAGTGTGAGTTAGACTCGTATATGTAACTGTATTCGTTGATATTATTTATAATTCATATCTCATCCCTGAGAAGGGAATGGCAAAAGTAATGGTGAAATAGGTATCTAATAATTTCAAAGAAATGTTATGGTTATCAAAAGTGACTTCGCCCCTTTGCTCATTATCCTGGTTAAAAAAAGAGACAGGCAGGAGCGAGAGTAACTTTGTATGTTTGTGTTTGTTTCCCTTTGCGTGGAAACTATTCCCCTTGCTTTGATGTGAGATCTAATGAGCTCATTTACGCCTGAAGTATGAGGGGTTGAAGTGAAAATTAAAAATTCATAGCTAGTCCAGCTCAGAAGCCGAGAATAATGGGATTTTTCTTTATTGAATGAAAACGATCCCTTAGGACATATTATGATCAGTGCAGGCATGCAGTGGCAAAACTAAACATGGTATAAATAATCTAATATAGCATACATTTGCTCCTTTAATGTATCTGTATGTGAATTCAGAGGAATATTATTAACAGTGAGTTTTTCCTACTATTTATCAACTAATTTTTATTTTGTATTCATGAGCTCCTACATTATAATTGTAGTAGCTAAGATTTGAATGTGAATAATATATTTAGTGTATACAATATTGTATTGTTATTGCAGTATGAAACTATGAACCATGCGAGGTAATTAATTAATGTCAACCGAATGCTAGAAATTCTGACAATAAGCGTGAGTGACTTTTGCCAAATCGATTTCTCCAAGCTCAGAGATTTTCTATTTTCTTCCAAATGAAAAAACAATCAGTGCTAAATGCATCCCTCTTCTTTTTTAACTGGAATTCAATTGAAAATACTTTTTACTGCAGAGAACTGATTTTTCTTATTCCAATCATTTCCCTCCTTCAATTCTACTGAGAAATTGCACACTGCCGAATTAAATGACACTCTGGCGAAATATTATTCATTTTCATAGATTCGTGCACGTCTTCCTAGTACATTGTCTGACTTTGAACAATGAATGATTTCGAGGGAAAATTCTACTGAAATTTTTCCCGTTTTTCAAATGGTTATAGAAATTCCAGTTTGAAAAAGTCCGTGCTAAAAAAAGGCTTATTTAAATTTGGTCCATGCAATCGATCCTAAGTTGCTTGCTTTAATAGCTGAAAGGTGACCAGTTTTTGGTCGTTTCTGTATGGAATAAGAAAAACGCCCCCTAATTTTAACAACCGACATGTTAGCCGTAGTCCATCCTTGTAACCGAAGTCAGCACAAAGCCAAACCAGTTCAAGTATCAGTCCAGTTTTAAATTTTTTCTTAACTTTCGTTCTCTCCCGTTCAGTTTGTTTGAGGTTGACTTGCATATATAGCTCTCATTGTACTATGGAATATTAAATGGATAACAAAGACTAAAGAGACTTGATGATCTACTTTACTGATTTTTCTCGACTTCTTTTCGCTCTATTAGCATTGGCTACCCGACTTGATCTAATGTTCATTTTAATACAACGACAAATGGGCCCGTGTGGATTGTCGCAATACAAAGTGGCAGAGCCAAGAAAAATTTTTCGTTAACAAATTGCCTCTTGTCAGTCGCTTTAAACTGGTCAACCTTTAAGGACGGTTCTGTGGGCACGCACATAAAATATGACCATTTGGTTTACTGTATGATATCCAATTACTTATTTATGTCATCTTCATTTTCACGCTTAATGTCAATGTCTTTATTGCCAATTGTGTAATAATATATTACTATAATACTTTATTACGGATACATTAAACTAAATATCTTCATGAAAATGCAACTCCGTCGTAAGCAAGTATATTGTCTTGTAAGAATTCAAAATAATCAAACTACAGAAAAAGTATTATAATTACTTCAACAGAATTACAGCAGCCATCAAGGTAAGTAAATTCAATAAATTATACCGAGACCGAGACCAGTAGAGCAATGAAAATAGCGACCCAGAAACTGCGTTAAGGGAAATATTTCATGCATAGCCATTAGAAAAAATGATAATATTTCATCCCGATTATAAACTGGCTTTGAAAATCAGTCTATTAGCGCGGCTATTGTGTATAGGAACGTCCAATTTGTCCGTCCGTCCGTCCTTAGACATGACCTATAGTATGCAAGTTGATTTGTACGTGCAGGTACATACGATCGTATGCACTATGCCAGCATTAATAATATTGTTAGAGTTATAAATGAGTTTTTTGTCCAAATGCAATAGTGCAAAAAAACTTTTCATTTCCTCATCTCAATGCATTGCACGAGGGTGAGAAAGAGGGAAGCGAGGCTGCAAGGTCGATATTGCATAGGTAATGCTGCATGGTCGATATTGCATAGGTAATGCTGCACGGCCGAGGCTGCAAGGGTGGGGCTGCAAGGCTGGGGCTGCAAGATCGATACTGCAAGAGTTGGTGTACATTCATGTACATTGGAAAACGTTGGTGCTAGGCATACTCGTGCTTCTGATTGGCTGGCTGCTTCTGATTGGCTTCTCTCCAACGTTGCAGGCAATGCTTCCCCCACTCGGCTTTTTGCCAAATGTCTAGACTTTCGGCCGTTTGCCAACTGTCTAGACTTTTGCAAAGAGTCGACCGTTTCCACGCAAACTCCTTTTGTAGCATTTTTATGGAAAAATGACAATAATTCTATGAAAATGTTCTAGAACAATCTTTATTAGTCCTGTTGATACAAAATTTGATTAAAGTTGAATTTTCACTGGTCCATAGACGGCATCTCAATCTAAATGAACACAGAGGTAATTTTAAATCAAGTAAAATAAAAAAATACCTTTCTGCTCACCATTCGAGTTTCTTCTTCCTTGTTGGAAGGTGGGTGAGACTGGTCCTTCTCTAATGCAGCAATCACTTCCTTGTGAACAATTTGCATGTAGCTGACTCTGTGATTTGTAAATTCGTGCCTGTCGGGAAAAGGTTGAAAGGGCACAATCTCTGCATAAAATGAATTAAACTGGTCGTAAAGGTCGATTGGCATCTGGCAATTAGCTGGCACCTTCCGCGTCAAAATTTTTTGCTTCCTAGATAATTACAGATTAGATATAATTACAGATTTGTCATGTTTGCATTACCATTGTTGCACAAGGGCTTCCTTTTTTGGTGCATGCACAGGGGCAGGCTGGAAAGCGAGAATACAGTCTGGAGTCGGAATCAGAGTCGCTCCCAATCGATATTCTGTTGAACGGTCGACTGTAGAAATTTCTTGCAACTTAAAGGTAAATGGATTGAGGCTTGGGGGTAGCTGAGGATTATACGTCTCCCACATCAAGTTTTGGTTGTAAATCCAGTCACGATTGCTGTTATGATTTTTTCTGACGGGAGCTGCAGGAAACCAAATGTGAATGTTTGTGTACAATAGGTAACTGGGCAAACGCTCAAAGTATTCAGGTCTCGACCTTGATAGGGCTGCGATTGTATGTAGTGTTGTGGCTCTGGTGTAGGCATGCCTATAACAAATTATATATAGTTGTAACAAATTATATAACAAATTATATAGTTATGTTTACCTTCTTTGCAGTGCAGAGTTTCTGTTGTGGGGGTTTGGTGAGCAGCAGCGTGCCATTTCGCAATAGAAATTGTACAGTCCCTTGGTTGAAAGTATTTGTCTAGGGTAAAGTTCACAAAGGTTGTTTTTTAAATAGCAATTGGTACATTTGACACTTAAATCTTCCCCAACATGCATCTGGTGGCCTGTTCTAATCCACTGATAGTGGCAATCATTGCAGTCGTAAAAATATGTGCAGATTGTCAATGATAGTTTATCATTATCATCCACATTACAACCTGCACAGAAATAAATCCCGTCTTTGCCGTGAAAAATTGTCCGAACCTTTCCTATCCAAGAAAAGTTGCACTTGTGACATTTTAGAAACTTTTTAAAGTAGTCTATGGTGTACAAAAGAGCCATGTTAGCGCAATGTCAAACATAAGACGGCAGTGGGCAAATCTGAAACTGTCTGGAGCCTTTGCCGGACTGACTGGGTTTATGCGAAACAGAGGCTACACTGCAAAAGAGCAAGTTTCCCAAGAATTGAATAAAATTAAAGCATTTGTGCTACATAAGCCTATACGAAAGAGATTCACGCGCAGGGCATACATTGTACACTTTCCCAACTGGCAATATCAAGCAGACTTGATTGTGCTGCCAAAGCTAAAATCTAGTAATAATGGCAATGTGTACATTATGTGCGTCATTGATGTCTTTACCAAGCAGGCAAATGCGGTGGCTTTAAAAACTAAAACCAACAAGGATGTCATTGCCGGCCTGAAGAAAATATTCAAGGTTTTAAAGAAGCCAAATCAACTCGTAACCGATTCGGGCGCTGAATTTGTAGGGCGGGAAACAAAAAAGTTTTTAAACAGTCTTGACATTGCACTGCTTCATTGCTATAGTCCACATCATTGTGGAGTGGTTGAAAGGTTTCAGAGGACGTTAATGTCACGCTTGTACAGATATTTTACCTACAAAAATACAAAAAATTATACCAAAGTGCTGCCACAATTTATCGCTAATTACAATTCTTCCATTCATTCTGCGCATGGATTCAGACCAAAGGATGTAAATGAAAAGAACCAGCACATTGTGTGGCAAAGACTTTACAATAAATACCTCGCAGCTGCAAAGCAAAAGCCAAAATATAAAGTGGGGGATTTGGTTCTTATTTCAAGAGCTGTGGATAGATTTGACAAGGCGTATCTACCGTCATTTAAAAATATTCCCTACGAAGTGGCTATTGTAAATGATACAGTGCCGATAACATATGTCTTAAAGGACAATCCAAAGGAATTGCAGCAATCGGGGCGCAGGCACAAGGAGGGGTCGGAAATATTGGGATCATTTTACGAGACGGAACTCGCGCCCTACCAATAATGGATTCCTTTTGTGTGCATACATTCAGCAATCTGTGTCGTGATGTCTATTCCAATAATAGAGGTGGATGCTTTTCAAACTATTTATACAAGCCCATTAAACTACAAAAATATAATTATGAAGTGGCGTTACAGTCGATCGAGTTTTGTCTTCCGGGCATTAAATTAACTAGCGACGTGCCAGAAGACAATATTATTTCAGTTGTCGTTGGGCTTGTTGATGCGCTAAATGCACGAATTCCGACCAGCGATCGCCCCTTAAACAATCTTGTTTATAATTTGGAAAACAGACTAGTCGGTGTTGGGTTAAAATTTGCCTTAAAAATGACCACGGAAGGGGATGGGGATCTGCGAATTGTAGCCGAAAATAAAGACTCTGGCTACAAATATCAAATGGACTTTCGTATTATGCGAGGCCCTTGGCTTTGATGATTGCATCTTTTACCCCGGAATGCGGAAATCGACAAGAGATGTGGATTATGATCAATTTGATGCCATCAGTCAAGATGACCATTACAACTTTGCAAAATTTAAGCTTCTGCCAGAGCACAGAGCCGTTTTAAAAGAGCCAGAAGAGTATACTATAGAAGGGCTGGTGGAAATACTCGATAATTGCATCAGTGAAACGGAAGTTGGTGAATACATTTCATTCTCTGAAAAGAGTGGCGTGCTGCAAGTTTTGAGCTTAAAAGACGACATCAAGCTGGACCTGGGCGCTACTTTGGGCAACCTGTTTGGGTTTAGAGTTAAAAGATTGTCGGCTAAAGAAAAGTTTGTATTCCCTCGAATAAGTTTCAAGAAGCAGAAAGGTGTTTTGATATTATGTGATGCGATCAAGAATCAATATTTCGGGTCTCGCTTCATGCCCGTCTTGAGATTGGTTGACACGAGCGTTTTAGATGGCAGCGAGTTTACCCGCTACAGTCTTGTATTCGAGAAGCCCATCTTTTTGCCATTGAAAGGTTCCAATTTCGGTGACATTCAAATTCAAATAGTTGACGCAGAATCTTTGGAAGAACAGTCAGTGCCGCAGCAGACCTCAAGGGCGACGCTACTGTTTAGACCCAAGCGATTATAATATGGAGCTGCAAACTGGTACCGGACTCGGACTTCAAGACGGAAGCTACGCAGTTCCGGTTGCAGCAAGTGTGGCGGTTAAGAGGAAAAGAGCCAATAGCAAGCCAAAGAAGATTCAAACCGGAGCGGGAGTAAAGCGGGTGAAGAAACGACCAAAGGTCCCACAGTTTGGTTTTGGACGTAAAAAGGCAACAAAGGGCAAGAAACAGGCTCCGAAAAGAAAAAAGAAATAATGGATCAAGTTCCTAGCATGGCTTCTATTCGCTCCGAATTGGACCTGTTTTCTACCAAAAGCACCGACCAGGGCGTCATTTTCACTTCTATTGAATCTATTCCTCCAGTAAATTCTGTCAAGGAAAAGTATGCAGATTTGACCTTTTTAATAAAGGGGAATCACACATTCATTGATTTGTACAATTCGCGACTTAAAGTGGTGTTTAGCGTCACAAAAGCAGATAAATCGAAACTAGATGCTTCGACAAAGATCACCTTGTGCAACAACTCTCTTCATACCTTATTTTCCCGTTGTGATTTATGGTTAAATGACGCGCCCGTGACCGTTTTGCACGACAAGTATGCACTGAGGAGCTACATTGAAACCGTGTTGGGTTTCCCAAAAGCCTACAAGGATGTCGAAGGGCAGGCGGTCATGTATTACAGCGACGACGACCCCACCGCATATGGTACAGGCGCCACTGCCCGTCAAGAGCTCATTGCCGGAAGTGCTGTGGTAGAGTTAAGCGGACAATTATTTTTGGATTTGGCCCTGCAAAAGAAATACATTCTTAATCATTGCGATTTGAAAGTCAAACTTTCCAGAAGCTCAGATGATTTTGTTTTCTGGCTGGACAACTCTGAAACGGATCTTTTAAAAAGCACAACATGTCCTTTTACAATCCAGCTAGAGTCGGCATTCTTTAACGTTGTGCGTCACACTGTAGATCAGCGTGTAAATAATTCAATTCAGGAAGGACTGAACAAGGCTGCTGCTACCTATCCCTTTGACGGCACTATAATTAAAACATTTAATATCGCGACTGGACAGACATCGGCGTACGCAAATAACTTGTTTGGAGACAACATTCCCCAGCTACTAATTATCGCTCTACAAAAGACATCAACATTTGAAGGAGACTTTAAATCAAACTCTTTTAATTTTCAACATTTTAATTTAAATCAAGTCTCACTGAGCTGCAACAATGACGCCAACCTTTTTCATCAAATCAAACTGGATCCAGTCAAGAAAAATTTTATGGACGGCTACCTGAGTATACGGAGAGCTGCGAGAAACCCAGAGCTAGGAAATAGCATTACATTAAAACAATACGCTGGTGAGTTTTCTTGCAGATGGCTAATGTGGTTTCTTGCAGATGACTAATGCAATTTCTTATGCTTGCAGATGGCTATTTCTTTCTCGCGTTTGAGCTGATTCATCCGACTACGAGTGCACTGCTACCGGAACGAAAGGGATCTCTGCTTTTGCAACTAAACTTTGCCAAAGCCTTGGAAAACAACATAACTGCGATTGTATATGCCCAATTTCAAAATAATATATTAATAGACAGGGATAGGATTGTGAAATCTGATCTTTACATATAATGATGAATAACATAGAATTAAAAGCAAAATTGCATGTCTTACAAGCATTATTTAAACTTGTATTTGTCGATGTAATACCTAAAGATAAATTGCAGCTACGTCTTGTTCCATCCCTATATGTTATAAATACACAAAATTCGGGCGAGGGGGGAGAACATTGGGTAGCCCTGGCTTACGTAAGAGATACTCTATACTTTTTCAACTCTCTGCCGTTCGCACCGACTCACTACGGCCTGTCACTCCCGGTGGGTACAATTATAACTACCGGATCTTATCAAGGTCCGAATTCAATACGGTGTGGAGAGTTTACACTCTTCTTTCTCTACTTTATATGCAAGAACGTGCCTATACGTAAATTTCTCTCATCCTTTTCAAAAAATTATACACAAAACGATCTTATTGTAACCAAATTTTGCTCTCGAATAAAATGAACCGAAATTTTGCTAGACGGAATCGCCTATCACGGGTTAGTGCAAACATTTTATTTCCTGGTTAGTGCAAGCATAACTGGCATAACTATTTACCTTTAACTTTATAGTACAATTGCACCTTCCCCGGATGTCGCTACACTGTATACAGAATGAGCCAGCTATTTCGACATTTAATGGGTACACATTTTTGTGGATCATGCGGACATCAATTTCGAGACCTTAATTATCATAATTGTCCAACTCCAAATGACCGCTATATGGCGGAAAATGTACAGATTGGAGGAGCAGACTTTGATTTTTCTCCGAAGACGGAATCGCCTATCACGGGTTAGTGCAAACATTTTATTTCCTGGTTAGTGCAAGCATAACTGGCATAACTATTTACCGACATAATAACCTTTAACTTTATAGTACAATTGCACCTTCCCCGGATGTCGCTACACTGTGTACAGAATGAGCCAGCTATTTCGACATTTAATGGGTACACATTTTTGTGGATCATGCGGACGTCAATTTCGAGACCTTAATTATCATAATTGTCCAACTCCAAATGACCGCTATATGGCGGAAAATGTACAGATTGGAGGAGCAGACTTTGATTTTTCTCCGTTTGTATTGCACCATTCGGCCCACAACTCTGTTCTTAATTACTTTCGCTGCGAGGAATTAAATAATCTTATTGACGTTGCCGACGTGTTTGAACTTTTGCGAGGGGCAGTGCGTAGGATTTTGGAATACATGCTAGGCAAACAGAACGGGCTCCGTGTCCAGTTTAATTTATATATTGAACTGTACAATGAAAAGACCGAGACGTTTAGACATTTTCACTTTCCATCACCATTTGCCAATCTACTTCACCGTGCGTTCATTGACAACATCTACGAGCTCAGTCTCCAACATATTCTTAATGTACTGGAAATGTTTCAGGTAAAATCGTATGCACATTCTTAATGTTTCAGATGAAATTTATATTAAAGGTTTTTTATAGGACGAGGCCAGTGGATGGGCAATCTATCATATATACTTTTTTGAAATGGTTACTGGACAGTACGATCCTATAGGCAATCTATCATATATACTTTTTTGAAATGGTTACGGGACAGTACGATCCAATGAGAGGTGGAAATTCCGGCTGTCAGCTGCCCGAATGCTTTGTCAAAAAAGGTGGACTTTTGAATATCCAATGCCAGGATAACTTGTGTTTTAAATTTTGTGCCGTGGCTCAATTCTGTCCGCCACCAAATCTTAACAAACATTTCAGGAAAAAGGCCGAAGCCTACCACTCTGCGCTAAGTAAAAGTGAAGAAAATCGGGAGTTACAATTTGAGTGTTTAGATTTTCCTGTTGCAGTAAATGGAAACCTGAAAAAATTTGAAGACATAAATGGCCTTTCGTTGAATATTTATATGCATAAGGCTGAGTTGAAAAAGAAGACCCGGTACGGGGATGTAGTTGAAGAATATGATTTGGAAATATTTCCGATTCGAATGACAACCAAATGCCAGGATAACTTGTGTTTTAAATATTGTGTCGTGGCTCAACTCTGTCCGCCACCAAATCTTAACAAACATTTCAGGAAAAAGGCCGAAGCCTACTACTCTGCGCTACGTAGAAGTGAAAAAAATCGTGAGTTACAATTTGAGTGTTTAGATTTTCCTGTTGCAGTAAATGGAAACCTGAAAAAGTTTGAAGACATAAATGGCCTTTCGTTGAATATCTATATGCATAAGGCTGAGTTGAAAAAGAAGAGAACCCGGCACGGGGATGTAGTTGAAGAATATGATTTGGAAATATTTCCGATTCGAATGACAACCAAAATTATCGATGAAAAGCGACACATTGACCTATTATTGATCCAAGATGAAAACATACAAACTGGACAAGTCGATTCTCACTACGTCCTCATAACTTGCTTCTCCAAACTGTTAGGTGGTGTAAACAGACACGCGTGGGGATACTGTCGTTATTGCCTGTCTAGGCATTTGCGAATATCACCATATGAAAGACATGTAAAAATATGCAAGACGGAGCTGGAGCGTGAAGATTATGATTTATCCGCCATTGAAATCGATGATGATGACGGCGTTTCGCCTGGAGAAAGTGCGATGATATTTTATCATCATCAATTGTCGGACGAGACGGAAAAATTTGAAAAATGTAGCAAGTGTAAAATAGATTTTACTACAGTCTCTAATTTGACCCGCCACAGTTTACGCTGTAGAGCTGTAGGTGGTCCTATGCTTAAATATCCGAACGAGTCACATTTGGAATTTAAAAAATACCAAAATATGCTGCCTATAGACATTTTATGCATGGCAGATTTAGAATCATTTCTGAACCCAAGAAATGAATATACGACAGAGAGTAGAAGCTATTATATCAGAGATGTTCATGAGGTGTGTTCCTATGGTTACGTTGTCTGTAATCGTGAGCGAATCCTCAGTTGGAAATGTTTTGATCGCTCCAATGTAATAGAAAATCTTTTTACTTCACTATTGTGGGAAGCCGAGCATTACAAAGAGGCAATTAAAAAATGTGAGCCAATACAGATGTCAGAATATGACGAGATAGAATTTTACGTTGCAGACTGCTGTGATCTTTGCGAAACCCCATTTACAGAAATACAAAACCCTTACACTGGCCTGGGGGAATCGACAAAGCGTAAGCATCATGCACACAGAAAATGTTTGTACAAGGGGAAAGAATTTGAAGGCGGTCAATTTATTACTGCTCTATGTAATAAATGCAACTTGTTGTTAAGGTTGGCTAATAATAATGATAATAATATTGTCA
>JABASI010000648.1:0-34531 GCA_019776505.1 Tomocerus nigrus
TAATTTACTGTAATTACTAATTCAAGAACATTTTAAAATTAACTCTAAATCCTGTTTTAAAATAAAAGTTATTTCCGCTATTTTATTCCTTGAGATTTATTAGATATGTTATTCCCCATGTCTTCTGCCATTTTAAAGTAATTGGATTGCTATTAATTAATTATTTATCTTTGACATTGTTTTCTCACTGAGTAAGTATGTCGTGTATAAATATTGTAATGACGGACGGACGTGACGGGTTGTAAATTAAATAGAGCATTAAAATATATGCTACGTTCCAAGGCGAAAACTTCAATACAAATTAAATCGGGCAAAAATATTCTTGGGCGGGTAAAATATTTTCTGTGTAAAGGTGTTAGTTCAAGTAGGTATATATATAAATAGAAAAAAACGCTGACAAAACTGACAGCAATGATGCATTTTTCTTGTGTTGAATCATGTGTTAACATAATAATAGGTCGTGGTACTGACATGATGAAACAATCTGTAACAACCGTATGTTATTCTGCCAAAGAAACTTCCACTTGGTTAGCTATTGTTTCTCAGATTTGTATCTATTGCCTTGAACTTTAGCCGTTTATTACATGAGTTTCTTCGGACGACAACGAAACGAAGTTTCTGCCACATGTACACAAACTACTTTGTGAAGCAAACTGTTGACTTGTTACAAAAATATTTCTACACTTGTAGACGCCTAACATTGCAGAGGCTTTTACCCGTGAATGTTTGGCTTGTCATCAATAGATTCCTTCTATACTGCACTGTAGACATAACGTTATTTCTTCTTCATTGTGCAATATTATTACTTTCTCTTTCTTTAGCAGCCAAAAAGGTAGTTTTTCTGACTTAAGTTTTATTTCTTCTTGGTAGTAGCTAAAGTATCAGTTTCGAACTTGAATTCTTTTTTGTACGTGAAAGGATCGTCTGTGCCACTTTTTTAATGTTATCTCTGTGTTAAGAAACATGAAGGTAGTTAGCAGAGAGGATTTATGGGGCACAGTGGCACTGTTTGTGTATGTAGTTAGTCGTAAGCCACGTACAGTTGTAAATTGTAAACACACAGAAGCAGAAGCTGCTTACGCTTCCTTTTTTCCACCTAGCATTTGTTGCCTTTCTATTACTTTCATTCAATTGCCGAGTGAACATATTTCACACAGCGGAAACATAAAATAGATAAAAATGCCACTAAAGATGACACAGGTGCTATGAAATGTTTTTTGTATACTCATCGTTTTCAAGATGATTCTAGTTACCTTGAAAATTATTGTTACCCATTACATAAATCCATTGCCCTGATTTAAAAATGGAAGATGCCGCAAAATGGAAGATTTATTAGCTTTTTACAGAGGTGAGAAGCCATTACGGCATCTTTCGTAGCCAAATCCTTACAATTCATAATAAGTTTTTCTTCTCTTGATATATTATTACTTAATTGGGGTAAAAGGAACAATTTTTTGCTAATTCTGATCTAGTGGTATTGCAAATGAAAATCAAATATTATGTTTTCTTTTTTTTGTTATTTGCGTCAAAACCTTAAACTGTGTATGTCTACATTTACTTGATATAAAATGCGAATGTAATTTAATTATCATTTATTGCTTTACAGATATATTTCCTTCCGGTTCGGAAAACGAAAGAAAATGTATATGGTTTGAAGTGGGATGGAAAACTGTACGAGTATGCATTCCAGACTACACAACTACAAATAGGGTCAATTGTTTCATCGTTTGCAAAAAAACTCCTATTTACTCAAAACGAATCCCCAAACCTTGATTTAGATTATTCGCATTTAAGAACGCAAAATCTGCAAAGGAAAGTGAAATTAATTTAAAATTTTCTTGATCTACAATAAATGTAAGTTTTCATGACTCAGTGCTACAGTGAGTGAAAAAGACATAAAAATATTTTTGTTCCACACACAGTCGACTAACGTCTTAATAGGAATAAAAATATTTGAATAGAAAGTGAACATTAAAATTTTGTAAGTGAAAATGCGAGGATTTCTGTTAACTTAGTTAAGAGAAGAGAGAAAGTAAATTTGAAGAATTGGTGTAACTGATTGGGTGGATCTGGGGTGTGAAGTAAAGTGAATTGAAGGGAATCTTGGCCATCAGAATGGATTACACGAAAGACTCTTTGCTGGTGCGAAACCTGGGGAATGAAGAGCGACGTGCGGGGCTTAGCAGTGGCAGCAGCAATCAAACGGAATTCCTACAAAGCCTTTTGGCAGAGGCTGCGAATATTAGTGAAAGTGCTATTACGACAGTAGGTGACGAGTATTTCTCTGCCAATGGAACAATAGACACAGATTCAGAACAGTACGTCCCTTACTATGAGCGACTGGAGACGTACATCGTCCCCGTTTTATTTTTCATTATATTTGTCATCGGAGTTTTAGGAAATGGGACTCTCATTGCCATTTTTCTCAAGCATCGCACCATGCGGAATGTACCGAACATGTCAGTTCACTTTTACTACTTTATTAAACTACTCTCTTTTGTTTTTACGTTGTTACATTACACTTTCCCTATTTACTCCTCTTTTCTTTATTTCTCTTCCTCCTCTAAAATTTCATTTCGCCTCTCGCCTCGCTCTTGACCAATTAATTATTTTCCCCTCCTCTCTCTCTCTCTGTATTTCTATAAATAAATAATCTGCACTAACTACACTTTGTCATTTGTCACAGAAGTGTAAATAATTTCTCAACTTCTACAAATGATTCCTGGACATTTTTTCTCTTGTTTTTTTGCAAGGCAATTAATTATTATCCTGCTGTTCCCAATTAAACTTGTGAAGATAAATCGATTGCATTTTTCTGCATTTCCTATGTCCAGTAATGAAAGAATGAAATGATTCCTTTGCTGAAACATTCCGTCCATTTATTTTATGCTAAAGACCCGAATTTTTCTTCTCCTTCTCTCGTTTAGTTGATTTGCTTAGAGACTTATGGAATTAAATAGGTCAATTTGGAACTCTGTTGGGGGCAGGTACATCTGCAGTTTGGCCGTGGGAGATATTCTTGTCATTCTCTTCTGTGTTCCCTTCACATCTACTGTGTATACTGTTGAGTCGTGGCCCTACGGACTCGTCGTTTGTAAATTCTCCGAGTTCATCAAGGATATTTCCATTGGAGTCTCCGTCTTTACGCTTACAGCTCTCTCTGCTGATCGCTATTTTGCGATTGTCGACCCAATGCGAAAATTACAAGGACGAAGAGCTACAAGAATCACTTGCATAACCATTGCTGGTTAGCTAATTCATTTCTCTTTACCAATAATTTCCTAATTAAATCCTCTTTCAATTGATTAATTAATTTCCTGCCCTTGTATTAAGAATTTTCTTAAGAAAAAGAACTCCCGCCAGATACTAACTCAATTTATTTATTTACAACTTGCATTTCCAGGGATTTGGATAGTTTCAATTGTCATTGCTCTACCTTCCGTTATGTACTCTTTCATTAGAGTCATCCCTATTGAAAATACAAACAAAACGTTCCAAGTTTGCTACCCTTTCCCTATTGAATTTGGGTCCATTTACCCTAAGGTAAGACTTCTCTATAGTATTTTTCTGTGCTATTTGAATCTGCTAATTTCAATGTTGCAATTTATTACTGTCACCTGTAAAAAATCTGACAGCTTTTTATCTTAAAAATCTTCATGTGTGTCTAAGAAAATGGAAATGACATATTTAGTCTGTACACGTGCTCTTCTATTTATCAAGCTATAAATACAGAGATTGAGTAAAGCGGCTAACGTTTTAGGGAAGGAAGCCATGAAGAATGGGAATTGGCAAATGTGTATTTAGTGTTTGCGGAACCTTTTTTAACATGTCTTCTGTGAAGTGAGGTTTTAGTGAAGTAGTAGTAGGGAGATGGAGGAATGAAACATTAAATATAAATGTAGCATAACATAACGAAAACCCGAAATAAACATTATGGAATGTTATGAGTAGATACTCATAGTAAATGTTAGAGATAAGACGAAAGAAAATGTGATTTTTCTTTAGTACAAGGAGGCTAGATATTAGTATTTGTGTTTTTTATTAAACCGCCATGGTATTTAATGCGTCATTCACGTCCAAAGCCTCGTCTATAAAGGGGATCTATGAATCTATCTGCAGTAGATAAGAAAAGAGTGTTGGAGAAAAAGAAAGAGAAAAGGAAACATTGAAATATTTGGTTTTATGTAAGTTGAAGTCGTATCTTCTGAAATGTATAGGGAAAGGAATGAATGAGAGTGGACATGCTGTGTGGCTTGAGGATATGTGATGACTGTGTGTGTGTGATGTTACATAACCTAAAAGTGACTATTTGTTTCTCTCTGTGTGATCGGAATAGTCATGAGAAATGTTTCTATTCTAGGTGGTGGTCATGTTCAAGTTTCTCGTCTACTATGCTGTTCCGTTATTTTTTATTGCCTCATTCTACATCATTATGGCCCATCATTTGGTTCTGTCGACGCGAAACATGCCTGGAGAGGCACAAGGTCAAGCCAAACAGATACAGTCAAGAAAAAAGGTTGCTAACCCACACACTTCTTTTATAATTATCTTTAAGTATACATTCCTAAAGCAATTTTATTTTAGTTTACCATTAACTTGCTAAAATAGAATGATTTTCTTGGAAAATATTTTACAAAGTCGGGCTGTTCAAAAAGGACCTGTTAATTGTTGTGGTAGAAAACCACAAATTTTACACATAAATCAATTCGATTCTTTGATGTGGAAGGCTATCCAATAAATGCACTAAAAGAAGAATGAAATAGAAAAAAATATTTTTCTCTCTAAAAATTAGGTAGCCAAAATGGTGCTGTCTTTTGTGGTCATCTTTGCCCTTTGTTTCTTCCCATCTCACGTATTCTTGCTCTGGTTCTACTTCGATCCACACTCTGAAGAGAATTACAACGAATTCTGGAACGTTGTTCGCATAGTTGGTTTTTGTCTCAGTTTTATCAACTCATGTCTGAATCCGATCACTCTCTATTGCGTTTCCGGAACTTTTCGAAAGGTAAACACCGAACCTCTCACTCAAAACAGTCAAAACTCAATTATTTACTAACTTTTCACATGCAGATCTAAAATATAAGCTAAATGCAAACATAAAATTAAGTTTTTTGCTAGATTTACGTAATAACCGCATATAATTCGCTACATTACTATATCTATCCACAGTATAATTGGCTAATGATGATAAATTGTGGTTTTAGCATTTCAATCGTCATTTATTCTGCTGCGTGTGTCCAGTGGAGAGTCGCGGGAGAGTTGGGCGGGTGCAGTATGATTGTGTGAGTATGTCACACACGGACCGACTGTACGCGGATCGAAACCGGAACGGAACACATAACTACCGAGCTTCGGCTGCAACTGCAACTGCTGCTGTCAATATAAACCGCAGAGGAACGTCAACGTGGGAGACTCAGTTGTCTGCGTCTAATCAGCGTCTACTCTCTGGATCAACTCCTCTGCAAGGAGCCTCCGTCACCAAAACAGGCGTCTCTCCACATTTCCCTGACAATTCCCATCACCACCCTCTGGCACTAAAGATACACTTGAAAAACAACAGGACGGCCGTCGCAACCGCAAATATCACCAATACCAATGGGAACAGAGCCAGTGAGATCGCTATTGAGGAAATCAAGGATGAAAGTGATTGTGAGGTTTTGCGTTTGAACTGATGACTGAATTCAATTCAACTCAAACCAATTTTATCCGAGATCCATAAATATATTTATACTCCATACACACAAGATGCACTACCCTAGATACTATGCTCTCTTTTTAGTATGAGTGAAAGTTGTTATAGTTCAGGACTTATAGCTAACTCCACTCGAGACTCCTCATTTTCAAAAGGTACTCACTTTTACTTGTTTCTTGTTAGTGCACAATATAATATGTGCTTATCCGTCAGTACAATATAAATATATAACGTGAAATACCTAATTACAGATTTATATGTTAGCAAAACACGCGTTATTATTATATAGCTAAGTACTAGCCGTATACTTCTCTGCTAAATCAAATTAGTTGGTTAGCTCCACTCGTATTGCCTAATTGGCGTGTTGGCAGAGAAAAGCTTCAGTGATTACACTCTAAAATATATTTTACCATCCTTAATCCATTTCCAAAAGCAATTCCAACGGTTAAGTAATTTCTAATAAGAATAGTGCGAGGGCGACTACGCTATAATATTATACTCAATGTTGTAGATTACTTAACAAAGTTGGTTTGGCATTTTTTTAAACGAAGAGAAAAGTAATTGCATTACAGCAGTCTAGGATCCTTTTCTTATTATGTCTTCAGAAGAAAGTTACAAATGGGCATACAAATGAAGTTTACCTTGTAATAAATTAAGATTGATGCTGTAAGAGGTCATGTTAGGGCTACGCAGTTCCTTGTTGTAACTGAAAGCATCAATCAAATGTATTGTAGTCTTTATTAGGATTAATTAATGCACTGAGAGTTTATATAGAAATAAGTATAAATATGTATTTATGTAATGTCTATGTACTTGTCTTGTAGATTGTGTAAGACACTAAATATATGTTGTGTTTAACATAAATTGATATATAATGTATATACTACTTATACTTCGATGTGAAAGACTAATGATAAGATATGTGACGAGCTTACGGAGCAAAAGTGAGTAGGAATATGCAACACAGAGAAAAGAGCGGGTGCTGGAGCAAGAATGGAGGAAACCCAGATGAAAATGGAAACTTTTCTACGTAGAATAGATGCAGAATAGGAATTTATATTCTCTATATATTAATGTATGGTCTATAACAGTGAAACTTATGTAATGTGAAAGTGGATGTGGTAAATTATGATGAAACCGAGTAATTCCTCAAATGTCGATCTTGTTGTTCAACTTATATGTTTTCACTTCTCGTTTAGTTAGCATATCTGACTAGAACTAGGGAAAGTGCTAATATTTATCAACATTTAAGATGAACTTATAAATAATAACTTTATGAAATTATATGTGTATACATATTTGTAATTAGTGCCAGTAGGTAGTTTTAAGGTAAAATGTCGGTTATCGAAGTAGGAAAGAAAAATACCTGTACCTATATCATAAAACAAATACCTAATTATGAATATGGATAATGTGTTGTTGAATTGCTGTCTTAATGTTGTAATTATTCCTAAATTCCTTTCGTTTATACAGAGCTACCTGTTCGTATTGTGTAAGTATTACTTAATTAGGTATATGAACCATAAAATTATGTCCATGTCTATTTATCTTGAGTTTTTCACAAGATTTACGGTTCCATAATAACTGAAGTTAAGAATCCACGTTAAAAAAAGCATGGTAAATGCTAAAAAGCCCAAGTATCTAGGTATTATGAATATGAAGTAAAATAATTAGGATAATAATAAAAAATGGTAGACTTGTATTACACAGGATAGCACATCATTTTTTAAAAGCAACAACTACATACAATGTATAACAGGAGAAATAGAGCGTGATGATGACAAAGTGCACAATTGCATTGTCAGTAATAGTGAAATTATAATTTTTGAAGAGTTACTTATTTTGATGTTGGACAAATTGCTGTTGTCATTTTACAGCATGTCATTCTTTTATTTTCAAAGTGAATGAAACTAATAAAGATTTATTTTATTTAGTTCGACTCACTGATGACTGCTTCTGCACCAAATAAAATCCTGTTTTCTCATCCGATTTTTACTTTAAGATCTTCATCAGTTAGGATTTCATGACAAGAGAGAGGATGCTATAGCCTTAATATAAAGTCTATTACTTGGACAATTGTACAGCAAGTGGTCCCAAAAGTAAAATGATGCCCATTAGGAAACCAAAGACAAAAGACACCAATAAATTCAAGTCCCCCCTCAACCAATTTGCTAGACAATAGTTAAATTATACTATACTCCTTGTTTGTAGTAGTATAAAGAATGGAAAGATATCGACATAGACACGAACGACAGTGTGGCACATAAAGTAATTCCGAAATGACCATGCCCTACTTTCCTTGACTTTCATTTCATCCTACTGTCTTGGACTGCAACTGTTTTGGCGTGTTTTTATTTTAAGACAGTGTAGCACATAAAGTAATTCCGAAATGACCATGCCCTACTTTCCTTGACTTTCATTTCATCCTACTGTCTTGGACTGCAACTGTTTTGGCGTGTTTTTATTTTACTACAGGCAAGACTCCTTGGTCGTAACTTGATGAAACTCATATATTGCACTCTATATATATGTGCAATACATAAAATTACAGCAATTAGGTACATTGTTGGTAGATATGTTTTCTTTGCTCTATTTAAGGGTAGTCCACGCTTTTTACAAAGATACCGCTGATTAACTACATCATCCTTGTTCCAAGAAGAATAGACAGATACTGATTGCAGCAAAGAAACTGTCGCCCCTTATCTCTCCCCGGAGACACGCGACATAATTTACTGTCATATAAGGGCCTAAAACTTTACTACTATAGTAAATCTGATTTTCATGAATAAGCCGGTTTCAATACACCCTCACTCATTCATTTTCTGTATTTTGGGTTAAAATACACAATTAGTTTACAGTTATCCCCAACAACACCAAGTTACTAATTTCTTCCACTGCTAACCCTCTTTTCCAGTTTATCACAAACGCTGTCCATATTTTGATATTCTATATCGTTCGAAGAGGAAAAAGGCCTAATTACCTACTGAAATGTCAAAAGTCAAAATAACAAGGCTACTCAAGTAAAATACCCCATGATGATTTAATTCCTCAAAAAAGAACAGGTAATGGTAAATAATGGTGTTATTGTCAGCACTCCATTCGTTGCACGTTTCAAATCGTCTCGGTGTTCGTTCGTACTGCAATTCCGCAGAGATTTTCTTGTCTGTGGGTTACCACACTGAAATTAGAAAATTATAAGAACCACTAAAGAAAAGAAAACCACTGACATGACCTTGCGTTCGTATATTCCTCTATCCTATACTTTGACTTGACATTTGGAAGTGAAGAGTCTTACCTTCGGAATTACCTCGCATCCCATCGTAAATCCACACCGAAGGAAAACCAAACTAATACGTGAGGAGCATTTTCAAGTGCGTTATTATTGTGATGAAACATGGCGTGACCGTGACCTAAACAGACGAATAAATGAATATAAGTTCATACTGATGTCAATGGTACACAAGCAAGGTTGTGATTTGCAATGCTCCTAATAATTAATGCGAGGAGTTCCCTTTGATTATTTGATCCTACATTCGTAAACAGAGTGAACATGAAAGCTCAGGGATTGTAAAGTGAACACCCTAATCTCTAATGAATATTGGTTATCTGATCTCCGCAGAATAACAGGGTACTTCAATCTAAGTGCATATATACAAGATGTTCTCGTCGAATCAGAAATTCGGCGTCTGTAATGTGTACTAGTCAACTCAGAGCTTTTAGGCAAACAAAATTGTTTTTCTGAAGACACTGTAACGCTCTATCCGAAAAAACATTCATCCTCAACAAAATGTTGCTAATTTAGAAAATAGTGCCATTTGAATCTTGAATTACAAAATGAACTGCTGAATAAAGTAAATGAAATTATTTTTAATCAAATCTAATTTTCTCGAATATTTCAGATAAAAATCCACTCGAAAATAGTTTTAAGGGCTTATCATTTATTAAACTACATAATTTTAGATTTAAGCTTGAACATGTTTTTGCGATAATAGAAATAGTTTAGATTTTTAAATTGACATTAGTTATTTTATGATGTTATGCTTAAGTCAATGTAAAGAAAGCCCTGGATGTAAGATTTGAGACACGAACCCGCCCGCAGCATGTGAAATGGTAAGCAGTGAATCTCCCTTGATATTTCCGCCGAAAATGATATAAGGGAGAAAGACAAACAAATATCTATAGAGTAATTGCAATTGGCAATGTGAGAATTACCGATCAGTTTACGGCCTTGGTTTTGTAGGTCTAATAAAGATACTTGCTCAACTGTATTCACCGTCAACAGTAGATATGCTACTGCTCGCTGTAAAAGAGTACTGATCTCATCGGAGCCGAGATATTCCATCGTATTCCCTTTGCAAAGTCGTTTGTTTAATTTTATAGCAGTACTGTCACTAGCACAAAGCAGTGAAGGTCCTCCATTATTTACCAAAGATGTATACACTTACGACATGGCCTACCGCAGACTACTGGAGTCTCCATTATACGGGATATCATTATACTTTTAGATACGCAAGCCCCGCAAAAGCTCTGTCATATCTATACATTCTTTTATCGCTCCTATATCATTAGAAAATATTTCTCTCAAGGGACAAAGGTAAGTACGAGATGGAAAAACTTTTAATAGAGAAGACACGCTGAAACAAAAAAGAGGGAATCCTCTCTCTAGTTTTATTTATTTATGTCATAATACATGCATGTATGTATCTCTATTTCCCACTCTGAATTGCAATGAGAAACAAATAGCAAGTCCTATCTCTCCCCTTCTTCTCCTTTTGATTTTCATCCCTTCACTTTCAAATTCTCTTATCTTTTCATTTAACCACATTCATAAATTGAAATTTAATTTTTCTAAGTGTAAGGAAAAGGATGTTTAGCTCAAACATTAAAAACGCTGGGGATTTTAAAATATACGAATCAACGCTAGAATTTATTTACATAATAAATCAGGTAAGATTATCAGTGTACTTTTATTGGCAGTAGAGCAACATAATCTTTTTAATGTATTATTTATTTTGTTTTGAAATGCTTTCCTTCTTTCTCTTGCTTTCTCTTTGACTTTTTGTGGATTTTGTGGCACTGGAAATGATTGCTGACACACATAAAAGTACTCGCAAGTAAACATACGAAATGTTTACTGTTGTGTTGTTGGAAAAGAGAATGTTGTCCTAAATAACGTCACTTATTGAACTATATAGAACATTCGGTGAAAGTGTATTTAAGTGAAAGTTGTACATTCCACGAGGTATATATTTTTACTCTTCGATTCAATATGAGTGAAAACGATTCGGGAATCATAAAATTCTGGAGCAAAATCAATTTCCACAGTAAACAAAATGGAAATGATTGTAATCGAGATGGAGCATGGGGGAGTTCTGAGAAGCTGATAAGTTCGTCAAAGGTGTCTCGTTTTGTGCGTTGACTGATTTCTAGAAAGCAATTTTCCAACTAGTGAGCACTGTCATTATTTACAGATGGTGGAATATACAATGACTTGCCGGAAGGAAACCATTCGCCTTCTCTTGACTTTGCTTTAGCGTCTTTATGTTCTTTTATGCTATCTGATCCCTCTGTTGTCTATGTGGGTTGCGTTGTGTACTGCCAAGAACTGATCTTTTAGGAATCAGCTAGCTGTCAAGATCTAGAGAGAAAGCTAGAGAGCTGCCTTTCTCAGTTACGGTAGTCTGCTCTTGCTCTAGTTTTACACTATTTTCTTCATAGCTGCATTCGTTCGTATGGACTCTCACCAACTCTTGCTTCTGATTGAATCTCAGAAGAAAACGTCTGTGGGTGTATTTAGAACAGTCTTATGGAATTTCTTCCAGTGATAAGGCAAGAAATTACGATCACAGACGTCTGAGACCTTGAGCAACAGAATAAAAATAGTACCTATAGGAGGAAAGAAAACTTACGACGAATGGAACGCACCTTCATTTTTATGTTTATATGTATAGACTAGCCAGAATTTTCTTTTCCTGTGATTAGTTTTGACCAGCTCCGATCTCAGAAGCTAATTCTTATTGCTGGACACTATATCATTTGGCTTCTCTTGAATCAAATCACCCTTTGTCTCTCTTATTACCTTTTCCAGGGAAAATCCTGCAAAGAAAACTTGAGGAATCAAAATTAATTGCCATTTTCTCTGAATTTATCTACCCAACAATAATTAATATTAAAACCGAAGGCATGAATTTTCGCTATACATAAGATTCTAGATATTTTTATTGCTTCATTTATATTTACACTTTGAGAAAAATCAGGCAAAGAAGAAAATGTACTGTAAACCGTAAATCTAACAATACAGCAGAGGCAAAAAAGCAATTCAAAAGTAAGCTTACCTGCATTTACCTAGAAATTCAATCCCAATTATCTACCATCGACATTTTATTTTGTATACTAATCTATTGATGCAATTCCATTTTACACTATGATACTATGATCGTCTGTTTGTTTCAATGGCGTTAATTGAGATTCATTTACAAAGGTAACAATATTATCGGTTCTATTAAATTATCATTGTTTCATGTTGTTAAAACTATCAGACTTTATGTTATCATATGGCAAACATTCTTAACATTAGTTACAGCAATCATGAACATATGAATAGCCATTAGGAACACGTGTGTATATTATTGTCTTAAAGAATTTCATAAGGCCAAGTGCATAGGCGTATTGAGAGGGGGGCTTTCGGGGCTGAAGCCCCCCCCCCCTCGAAATCCAGGAAAAGAGGGATTTTTTCTTAAAATATCAAAAATGTTTTATGTTGTTTTTAGGCCATTTTTGACTCATATTTGACAAAAAAGACCTAAATTTTTCGCACTTCGTGCGATTATATTAAGTGTTATATATGTCCATTCAAAATCTCATCCCCCTCCGAAACTGGGTTCTGTATACGCCTATGGCCAAGTGTAATAAAATTGATTTTTTTATTAAAAGGAAAACCAGCAAAGATATTACAATACACATTTAAATGACCTGCATATCCAAAAAACAGGATTTTAGAACGGCAATGAGATAGGTAAGGTAAGTGTACATAAGGGAATCCGCAGAGAAACTCCACCAACGAAACTAAAGTACATGCTTAAGGCATAAAAAAGATTTCTATAGTTATGCAAACATTTCGTGTCGAGGTCGATTTGAACTCTCTCTCTACTCTAATATTACATGCCATTAGTTTGCGTAGGTACTTTTGTGTACCAGTTCATGGCAATCGACGATTTCCTAATTTTAGCTACTTATTTTACATGCACGTATAAATGTCTTGGTAGATTCGGGGATTTCTGTACATATCATACACGTCTGGAAATAGGGATCCATATTTATTACAAAGTAGTACGTGAGCTACCTACCACAACCCGTTGTACATGTCCGGATGTCGAAAACCGGGACTTTTCTTCAAGTAAAAGCAAACAGTACATAGTTGGATAGAATCTAAGTAATTTAATCTTCACGTAGTGCAATAGTGGGGTTGTAGTTTATCGTTAACCGTCTGTAGCTTACCGCTGATTACTGATGTAAACTGTTTATAGCACAAAGAAAATTGCACAATTTCCTTCCACGAAATGTTTTTGAGGCGGGCATCATGCTAAACTAACGAGAAAATGTTTTTGTTGAGGAAAGCTTAACAACACTGCTAAAGTGTTGCCCCATTAGAAAATAAAGCCACAATTGTAGCTCAGCTACTTTATTAGTGTCCCTATTAACACTAATAGCCGACTTAACTGTGAAATCTTTAAAGTTGACTTTACTCTAAACGGTTAAATTGGGAATTTTCATTCTAACACTTTATTTAATTTCCTATTTAATCTTGTTTACCTTTTCAATTTCCCTCGATTTTCTAACTTCTGCAGTCAAATTGTTTATCATTTTCATTTTCCCCGTTTGCACAAAACGGATTAACCAATTTCCGATTGTTTATATTTTAGCACTCACCATTAAATCTCTACTGCAACATTAATAGGTAAAAAAAACTGAAAATAGCTTTCTTTTACATGAATTTGTTGACATGAAAATTCTGTAGTGAAAATTATGTCTAATACAGAAAGTAATTTTGCACGCGTTTGCGTATAAAAATAGAGCAAATGACGAGGAAAAGCCATAATTAGATTTACTTGACATAACTCAAAAACAAGAAACATGTTTCGAATAGGAAATTGCATTTTAATGGGATAATAATGTTGTTGCTATTAATGCCAAGGTCTAATCAACACAGGTAAGATTCTTTCAATTTCCGATTAGACACTCGTATTTTTATGCGTGTTGTTTCATATTGCCTGGAGGGATTATTTATCTTCATCAAATTGTAAATGGACCAGTCAAATAAATGAAAGTATTGAAGCTGAGCAAATGACATCAGAACACAAACACGTCGTTGAGTCAGTAATTGACTGAAAGGCCAATAGTCAGTTAAGTTTCAATAGAGTCTCCAGGCACTTGTACTGGAGTGAATGAATGTNTTTCAATAGAGTCTCCAGGCACTTGTACTGAAGTGAATGAATGTTTCCTGTGTTTTCTATCTATGTTCCAGTAATGAGTTTACCCGGGGGAATTACGTGACCAAAGAAAAGCAATGTCTATACAGAAGCAATAAGCTACTACTAGAATATTAGGATATGCTATTTACCGATCGGAAATCGTGTGAAGGAAGTCAACAACTTTTCATTAGAATTTTCGGCTTGATTTTCCTAAATAACCCTCCCGGCTACTAATAAAGGAAGCTAGAAAGTAATGAGCAGAGCAATTGATTAAGTGATTAGGGAATAAATAAAGAGTACTGAATTTCCTTAATGAGTTGGAAGATGAAAATTGAAATCATCTCTCTCAATTGTTTTCAAGAGTAGACTGAAAAGGGAACATCTACTACGTAGCTGTAAATCTTTGTAGCCGTTATAGTTATGTAAATATATTTTAGTTTTCTTTCACGGAGAAGGAAACCTGTTGTTACATAAAATATTCAAACATTCATTAATTCTTGAGGATTTTATGCTTTAACTCATCTTTTAAGAAAGGAGATATAAAAAATGTAAACGAGAAACGTTCTTCTATAGGTATCCTATGTGAAAAGTGTTATCGTCATAGTTTACTGCCTGAGAACACTCTGACGTCAAGCTCATTTAGGCAAGAGAAAAACTTTTGATGGAGCTTAGCTACTTTTTATACAACAGCCAGGATTTCTTTCTCCCCTATCCCAAGATACACTTTATTGTCAAAAACAAAGACAAGAATTGTTCTTACTTTGGTTATCTATGATATATACTGGCATATATAGACGTTCCCATCTTTTTCTCAACGAAATTTTAACGGAAGAAAGTGCGAAGACGCAAGTTAGTAATTTTATGACTCCCTTGAGATCTACACCTCCATAGTTCTGTGCATAAGAAAAAGCATTTTTATGATTCTCAGAGAAAAGAAAAGGATGCCAGGAGAAAAAATATGAGATCCCTCTCAATGTGAACTCATTTTCCCTAAAGAGCTTTAGATAACAGTATAATATTTAGTTTACTAGTCCAAGAATATACAGAATCGTCCTATAGACAATCACAGTGCCATTGCAATCCTTATCAACTTGTTATTTTAGGCATTTCCCTGATGAAAATATTTTCAGATGTGAAAGTACGTGACACAAAAGTCAATTCGGTTACAATAAATACACAAAAATATGCAATGTACGATGCAGTTATTTTAGGGCATTCGTAGAATACAGACGAGAGTCAAAAGTTTCAACAAAAATTCTGCAACTTCGCACTTGCCCTATCCTAATGCGAAACTTCCACAGAAATAATATTTCGCCATGAATTCTAGAAACACCCACGTGGTTCTGTTGTGATAAAAGTTTTCAGATATTTTAAATGAAGTTGATGAAAGAGAAAGAGTACTGTGCAAATTGTTGGAATTTTCCTGACTTTTGGCTTCACATTATTATTATATGAAATGAATTTCGTTAGTAGTGACATGTCAAACAAGCTCAGATTTAAATTGATCTGACTTTGAGTAGTTCCTTCATTTCTAGCAAGTTTAATTGTTTAACTTCGTGTCTATGAATGATACTTACTTACTCTTTCGTAGGACAAGTTTTTGTGTCGTAGTAGATCCAGTTATTACTGCACTTTCTGCAGCTAACATGGAATAAGTAGTTTCTCCACTTAAGACGACTCTATTAAACTGAAATGAATGAACATGGCTTTAAATTCTTATGCAGCTTTTGTGGCCTAAGAACAAAAGAGGGAAAGAAACCTACAGACAGAAGAACTACAAAATTTTAAGTATTTATGGGATGACTTTTAAGAATTTAAGCAAAACTATTAAACTGTCTCCTTCTCGTCTAGCTCTCTCGTCCACACTAAATTCTTTATTCGTCACTATTAATAGAAATTGAATTTTTGAAGAATGCACAAGTTTCAAGTCCACGGAATTCACTTCCATGTCTTCCTTTTGCTGTAGCAATAATTAAACGAAAACTTTCAAACTAATTAATGTCATTTTATGAATTTGACTTTTAATATCTTACTCAGTTACATTGGTAATACGCTGATTACTTACGACATTGGCTTAAGTATTTAGTCAGCCAAGTCACCTTTGACATATTTAATTTGTGACATTACACATTATTCATTGCCGCATTTTTAAAAACTTTCCTTCATGTCACAACGAAGAAATAAAAACATTTCGCAGTCGATTTAAAGTAATCTCTATAAAACTGTTATTTGTATACTGTTTTAGAGAAAATAGATTATCTGCTCGCATATTTTATTTACATTACCTACACATTAAATTGAATTTTCTGGGTAAATAATAACAATAATTTCAAAATGTTTATAATATATTCCACTAATTGTGATATTTCATCTCACCCTTAAGAAAATAAATTTTCTCCTGTTCTCTCCAATAAAATCCGGAAAGTGAAAACTTTTCTGTTAAATTGACTTAGCAAAGATCCGATGTTCAACAAATTATTTTTTGACTGATAGCATAAATATCATTTAGATTCTAAAATTGTCATTCCGCCTTATGTAAGCTAAGGATGAACAATAGAAATGGCAAAGAATGGAATATCTTGCGTCACATACAATTACCACTCAGAGCTGCTTTTCTTCGAAGACTATATGCAATAGAATCTTCTATTTTATCAGAAATGCAATATAAAGCATGAAGATTGCTAGGAGAGATGGATTTTGGCGATTCAGAGTGTGTTGTCAGTTTCTAGATGAATACAAGCAGTAAAAATATGCATTTTTCTCGTTAATATTCAGCGAGGATTCTAGATTGTTGGATGGAATGGGGCTTTCTTGATGTTCCGAATTTCGGAAATGTATAATAAAGTGCTCAGCACACTATCTGATGCCTTAAGGATGCATTCAAATAACAAAAATGGTTTTTGAGACGAGCAACTATACAGATAAGTACCTTATGGATTGGTGTTATCAATTCTGCTCGCGAGTGCTCTACTTACTACATAGAATGCAATAGATAATAATTGCAATAATATGTTGCATCGATCACAGTATTACAACACGATTGAAAAATTGATAAACCTACAGAACTTAGTTTTTATGAAAATAATTGAATTTTTATTATTTTTGATAATTTTTGTCTGGACACAGAGAATATCAATAGAGGCTATATATAAGAGCTGGGCTTTTCGCGTATAGAACAACTACCTACTTGTATTTGCTTCATGGACCTAATTCAGGACCAATCACAAGCACTCTTCATTATCACCACTCACACACATTCTCCGTCCTCGAGGGGGACAGACAGTCGAACATTTGCAATGCACAATTCACATCATTTCCGACACCTAATTAACGATTAGCAAATAAAAAATCTAATGAATAGAATAAAATAAATCTGGCTTCAAATAAATAATATAAACCAAATGGAAATTAATATGTAGATTCAAATATTTAATACACGAGAAACAATTTTATTATTCTTTAGAACATGAACAAAAACACTCGTTTGCCTTTTATGGAGAAAATAGGAAGATAATGACGTGTGAAAGTAGGACAGTGTTAGAAAGGCCATGATAATAATATAGTGACAAGGCAAAGAATCAGTTTTCTTAAGAGTTGAGAGTTGTGATGTGACACAGATCCGAGAGAACCAAATAAAGTAAACGAAGTTAATAGCGACGATCTGTCAATTCCCTTTTCGCTCCTTTGCGAGAAGCGGCGCTGGAAAAAATCTCATTTCCAATATGTCAATATCGTTATTCTCTAGGTCAGATGTGAATGACATGGAGGGGTACTTCTTTTTCATGAGAATCTCACAGATTTTTATGTGAGACTAGGGCTTATGGACTCCGTTTAGCCCACAGAGTTGCTGGAATAAAACCTGATTGACAGATATCGATCCTTGCTGCAATTTACATTCACTGTCCATGGGTATTAAAGACTGCAAGCAAGGGAAGGATGATGGATAGCAGATATTTGAACAGATCTCGTTCCATTAATAGCAGTCAGCGAAAATTTACAGCTGGAGACACGAACGGTTACATAAACGAGTATTTCACTGATCGTCCCTTGGAATAATCATTTTTAAATGCATTTTTATTGAAAATAATATCAAAATATTACCATTTTCAACATTTTATTTTTAGTTTGGTTGTCAATAAAATATTCCTAGTCGATAATCAATGAATGGTGTAACTTTCTCTTGAACAAACGGAATTTTCACCAATTTTCAAGTCACCATAGTCAGCCGGTAGCATGATGACATGTATTCTAGTTCTCTTTCCGACCTCCCCAAGAGAAAATAATATCAGACAGTGAAAATTCATTAAAATACCTATGTCGATAAATCAATTGTGTCATTGCAATATAATATCATTTTCAATTTTCTCGTTAGAATCCAATGTCCTTTTCCCATTCACTAATTCCCTTTCACGTAAGAGTTCCAAAATGAGAAAATAGTAATTTCACATGGGCCAATGACAATTCAGAGAGTGTTACTACTCATTTCCAATTCAGAAAGAGTTGTGCATCTATTACAGCAAGGACATTCACATCATAGACATCTACACTCTCAAGGACACACACGAGAAAGGATCGTCTAGGCTCGTAAATCAAGCTGGCGATTTATAATAGAGCAGACAGCAAAAAAGGCAAAAAAATGTTTGCACAATATTCACAGTATTGACTTAAGGCTAGACAAGATGGTCTTGAAAATGATGCTCCTCAGAATTGGGATAGGTACTATCAATGTTGTGCGTATAGTAAAATTATCCAGATACTTCCTGTCAACGACAGGATTTTTTTTAAAGAATCGATTTCAATGTCACATCCTGTAACATACACTGACTGAGTGTAGTCTCCATTCACTATTCTATGCATACAAAAATGAACATTTCTTGTTTTTACATACCTATACCAATGTTTTTACCGTATTTGTCTGAAAACCTAAGATACATATAACACGGAAGTGGAGCAATGAGACAAAGAAAATCTAAAATGACAGAAAATATTGTCTACGCATGGTTTGTATTAAGATTACCAACTGCAACACAATCTCCAAATAATGTTTTTATTGAAAGAACTTACGTATGTACTGTATGTGCGTATGTTTACGTTGGATTCTAATGTTGACAGTTACCTACAATACAAATACAATGTTATATAACAAATAAATCATCGTTTTTTAGAGTAGGTAGCGTAGCTGTTCTGTATAGGAATGCCCAATCCGTCTGTCCGTCCATCAGTATCAAGAAGTCCATTGGACCACTGGGCTCAACAATGGGGTCACTGCGACAAGGTCAACTGAGTCATCCAGTGATCATTTTATGAAATACATTACACGTACTACTACGGCCTAAAGAAAGACTAAAGGGGAAAATGAGGTCAGAATTTCAAAGGGGTCATTCTAAGGTCATGTCAAAAACGGTCCGAGATATTTCGACAAAACTCAATACACATACTACTAGTGTTCAAAGTAGCATGCAGTACGTGAATAGGATCAGTAGGTCATGGTACCCCAACGCTCCTCTGTATTATATACGTTTTATAATGGTTTATTATAACTATTGATGTCTGTCTGCCTGCAGTAAAGTAAATGCAGTGAGATAAGTTATAAATTGTCCCAATGAACAACATAACTGTTCTTTCAGTCAAAGCAAACAAAATTTCAGTTTAAAAATCATTGAAAATATTGTAGGAGGGGTATACTATTTTCAAAAAAAACTTCCTAAACGGATTTACTTAGAGATTTACTTTAGGTGAGTTTGAAGTTTGCAAATGAAAAAACGAGCGACTCGCTTTCCTCAACTCGTTATATTTGTGTTTTACAATGGTGTTTGTCTTATACATATACTCTTTTTGATTAGCAAAGAGCAAACATCAAAATCTTCCACTATCTACTTCATCTAACGGTTGCCTATTGTTGTTTCTATTTATATTTTCTACTTTCTTGCGCAATGCTGACTGCTGCTTGTGTCAACAGTGACAGAAAACAGTGGAGAAAGTTAAAAGCACAAATAAAAATACCTACATATTATGTCTGTACGTTGTAGAACAGCAAAAACCATTTTGTTTGCTATTGAAGCGACTTCCCCGATGGGTTAAATAAGCCAAATCAAACTTTTCTTTTGTTTTCTCTGATTAAAGCTCTGTAACTGATTTACTACTCTTTTTAAGACTACCTTACTTTTGGTAGTTTTATTTGAAGCTAATACATTACATGTTCATCATAACGTTGGATCAATTCGTATTTGTTTATGAAAAGCCATTAACTAATGAGACATTACACAGGTGTTATCACATTTAGCTCCATTTACTCAGAATTTATTACAATTCTGCTTTCGGGGGTTAATAAATGCTAAGCTGAAGTTTAATGATGAGGAGTTTCTACTGGCTTCAACTCAGATATTCATGGGTATATATATTATTATTGTTTTTTATGATCTTCATTAAAATTCAAAAACTACTACGTAGTTAGTATAATATTGCAAAATAAATGTCCTCATCACTCTTTCTTGATAAATGCTCCAAAGGCACTTTGTACTACTTCACTTTATCTCAAAAACTTTTACTATGTAGTACAACAGCCATAGGCTAAGAAAGTTGTACTTTCTCCAAAATCCCTGCTTTTAGTAGAAGAAACGTTTCTGCCACTGTTTTGGCCCTCTGTCTTCCTGATTTCACAACTTTCGGAAAATAAATTCTCGGTAGGTCATTTCGCTCCCTCCAGCTGAAGCTGAAGTCTATGCATTACAAATAATAGAGTTGTCTTTGTTCCTAGTTCCTACTCACTTTCTCTAGTTTCTCCCTACCTAATCTTTTGCATTGCATAATTGCATTATATAATGAAGTTTTGGCATTGACTATATTAGCCTAATTATTTACGTACAATGAAGTAGGGCTGTATAAATTCCATGTTTTGCTATTTCTTACTGAATAAACCCTAGTAAACAATATCCGGTTTACCCATTTACACATTCGTGAGCTCCAATTTGCATTTCATAGCACATGACGTGATATGTCTAAATAAGTTAGATGGGGATTAGTATTTTGGGGATATCACTGAGAAAAATGGGGTTTCCTTTATATTAAGTCATCATTATCATTTTTCCAAATGTTTGGTAAAGACGAGAATGGAGTGAAAATGAATGTATTGGGTAAATTTTGGCTAGCTAATGAAAAATGAAAATAAGAAATATCATTTGTATAATGAAAATCATGTCAACTTCTTTCTGCTCAACCCTAGTAATTCCACGATAGTAATTGAGCTGTACGGAGAAAGCACTTGTGCCACGGCCAGAATGGCCAGAAGCTGTTCTTAATTAGCATTGTAGCGTGTAGGGTTATTTTAATTGTAATTTAATCATTCTACGCACTTTGTTACAACTACATGGATTTACACGGATTTACAACACTATAGTGCAATGGCTTATATAGTATTGCTTAATTGACATCATACATCTTACTACGGAATGACAAGCTTAACATTGACATCCAAGTTTTCCTGCACTAGCTAAAGAGCCTTTCGGCAAAACAAAAGTAATTTGTGTGGACTGATATACTTCCCTGGGTACCTAATTTCAAATCTACATCCATTTCTGATTTACTGTTTCATCCAATTTCTGTTGTTTCTTTCATGGTCGACTTAATTTTTCCATGCAAATTATATGTTGAAAAGATTTAACAACAAATTACTACTGTTTTGCTACACACACAAACGATAAAAGCAAACAAGCAGGCTGCACTGCTGCATATGGTGCTAATATGCAAGAATTGTTTTTTTGTGTTAGCAATTGTGTAGGATAAGAGAGCTTGTCATTTTGTATTACTCAAACTTTTGTAATTGTCCTTATATTATTATTAATGGTCGTTCGTGGATTTACTTAGAAGATACAATTTTAGTTCACTTTATAACAAAAATTTTACAAGTAAAAGTTCCAGTTAGCGTACCGTGGACTTGAAGAGGTAGCTTTTACAATATGAACCCTTTTGAGAGCACAAACTCAAAAATCATGTTGCGTTGTTTGGATTTTGGAGACAACTAAGCTGATATTTACTTAGAGGAAAAAATAAATCTACTTCCCTGTGAAACATTTTAATAAGAATTCAAAACAAGAATTTGAACTCACGGGAATTATGTTTCATACTTGACTTCAGTACAAGAAGAGGTACAAGTAAGTACACATCTGCTTTTTCATATGTCCATCACAATTCCGAGTCATAGTCATGAGTCATGCTCATACTCGTGACTATATGACACATGGCATAAAATATTCTCTATGGTGCATTGCTGCTAATCCTGGAAAAAGTTCATGGAAATTCAATTCCCGTCTCGTCTGCAAACTATATCCCATGAAAATTTCTTCATAGAAAGACAACATGATGCATAGGTAGATAGTGCAGACAGGACGTCTTAGACCAGGAAGACAAGACAGCACGCACTAGAAACGAATAAAGGATGGGTCTTGAGTCTTGATCGGATTTCTGGATTATTAATCTCGCTTTCTACGCTACAGTACAAAAGGTAAAAGAGTTTGTATTAGGGAAAAGAGAATTTTGAATAAGTAATCCGACAATATACTGCATTCAATGTTCTACAATATTCCCTCAAAGAAATGCTTTCTCATGCATAACATGAATTTCTCATATAAATATCATCGTCCATTCATTGGTGTCGAGTCGACTGTCATCTTCAGCAGTCCAATATCAATGAGTATAGGTAGGTACACTATTAAATCAACTGTCCGCATAACATAGTGGGGTGTAATAAATATTGAGAATTTTATTGCAGGCTCTTATTCAGGTTCACACGCCTGATTTACTGTTTTTAAGAAATCTGTCTACTCTCACATAGTTGTCGGCTCAGGTTCGGTTACAGCCATGTAATGTAACACTGCTATCAAATTATCAAATGTCAATTCCTATATGGAATTGAAGTATAGTGACATTGGTAGGTAAGGTACTCTTGTAAGTTGTAGCTTGTCTGGGATAATCGTTGCATGCATTTAGATATGCACGTTATATAATTCCTATATCATTCGGAAATGGTTTCATTGAATTGTCAAAATTAAGTTAGAATTTTTACAGCTTCACTTAATATTTTCGCTTATTGCATCGGTTACACCACTTCGTAAAACTTAAAATAAGCTAATTTTAAACATTAACCCTCTCTTAGGGATGATTTTTTATAATTGAGAAATGAAAATACGTGGGAGGGCAGCACGAACTTTAAGCTTTTACAAAGCTTGGTCAATCTTTGTTTGTACTTTTGAGGGTTAGAAAGTCTAGTTTACCATATTATGCAAATTTAGTGCACACCCTTATTTTTAGTTCATCCCTCCCCGGGTGATCTATCATCGTTTCGAGCATACAACACCCACAAAAATATAATTCGCCCCCATCGAAATAGTTCCCCCCTAATTTTATGTTACGGTTGTGGAGATAGGGTACACTAACGAGTCTCCATCAATTTTTTGCAGTTCATTAAATATCAGTATGACTAGATTGCAAATTTGTGAACGTAAATCAATGAAGTAAATGATTCTTCACCATCATTACAAAGCAAAGAATGAAACCTTTGTCTATCGATGGACAAAAACGCTTCATTGTATTGTTTGTTATCAGCAGCAATGAAAAGCTTCGCGAATCACTGCACTATCACATAGTAATAAAATATTATGATTGTCTACAATAGAATGAAGCGTTTGTCCATCGATATACAAAGGTTGTATTCTTTCCCTCTTATATGGAAAAATGATATTCATTTCTTACTGATTGATATGATTAATTAAAAGAAGCATAATAATAGTATAAGGAGAATAGAAATGTTTAGCTCCAAAACGACGTTGATTTGTTGATGTTGTTGGAGTAGACGCTCATCTAAATCACAATAATAGTGACTCAAGAAAATATATGAGATAAAAATTTAATTTTTAATTTCATTGACAATTTTCTCTTTAAAAGATAATTCACCCTGTCCGTTTTAACTCACATCCTATATGGTCAAACTACTAAAATGTCGCATAAATGGTAAGGGCGAAAAGTGAAAATATAATTCACCCGGGTCGTCTAATTCAGAAAAACGGTATATGGAGTATATAGGTACAGAAGAATGAGCAGACTGCGTGATTCGTTAAGCTCACCTCGGGAGAGCTAAAACAAACCATAGACATTCACCGTGGTATACAAAAGCACCGAGAGTCAAAGTAGACGGAAAGGGAAAATTAAATCCGACTTAGCTCGCAATCTAGAACTGACAGTAGTAGAAAGCTGTCTAAGTTAAAGGTTACTTTCATAGAGCCAAGGCTGAGGGGAAAGTTGTTGGTTCAGTTGACAAAAAGAGAAGGTGCATTTATTTTATCGACTCTTTCTTCCCACATGCTGTGCGAAATGTTGATGGTGGCCATAAAACATACACTGCTACTCTACCTTGAGGTAAGAAGGCTGCATGTCTATTTGTCCATGTCATAACATTTATTTCGATTGTGATGCTATGTCGCTGAGAAAATAAGAATCTCTATTATTCTGTAATAATCGAATTCCTTCATATTATTATCCTCATTCATGCCCTTCAATCTCTCATGCTGGTTAAATAATTTTTAAATATTAAAAGGGCAAAGGGTCTAGGTGTTTTTATAATCTGTCTTCCAACCACTTTACAAAGCACCCCTAAGAATTCCGTTAATCTTTTGACAATGCATGTCTTCGATTGTCTGTATTTAAGCAGAGAGGTGAGGAGTCGCGGCGTCATGCGTCAGTTCATGCTCTTGCCTCTCCCACGTCCCACCTTTCACTATTGGAGGTTACTGTATCTAAATGTTCTGTCCGTCAGTCTGTCTGTCCTTCGTCCGTCCATCTGCAAGATAATGCATGAACGGATTAAGATAATTCACTCTTTGATACCTCTACACTTGTTCTAGGGATCAAATGTAAGGTCAAGGTCGGAAATGGGGTCACTGGGTCAAAAGGTCATATACAAGTAAACTTTATTAACTTGTAAACGGATGCAGATATTTTGTTCAAAATTTGTATAGGTACGTATCACATAACGATGTCGGGGAAAAATGGGATCACGGGGTCAAAAGGCCTACGTAATAACATGCGAACGATTTGAGATATTTCGTTCTGCTACAAGGGTGTTTGAGGTAAATACTTAGGACGATATTTTTAATTAGGAGAAATTGGACACACCCAGTTTGGGATTGCGCTGCCGCTACTGTATTATATCCGTGCTTGAATGGTTATTTCCAGACTCTGTATACCACGCATACACAATACACACTACAGTTTATGTTCTGATATGCAAAAGTGACTTGTCATGCGACTTCGGAATTTCGTCTGTTCACCCCTAAAAGCAAGTCATAATTTCTTTTTCATGTTTTTTCCAGCACTTCAAACTACACTTCCTTTCGATTTGATAAAAATGAAACTTTAGTATGCTGGAAAAGTCGTGAAAATAATTTGGTAAGCGGTTTTTGTGATGAAAACCCATTTACTTGTGGTAAAGCCGTATGACGTGGTAGGTAATTCGCATTTTCCTTAGTTGCACATTTATATATAGCACCGCAGGTTTACGTGTAATACCGTGTACCAGTTGCAGTGTTTTTCTCTTTTCCATTTCATACGTTTATGTAATCCTGTTAGTAGATGCTCTAAGTTGTTAGGATTATGTGAGATTGAAAGTTGACGGATAACATGAGTGAGAAAGTTATTTCGTGATGTGGTCAACCAAGGATAAATGATAAACTTTACACTATGAACATCAACCTATAGTTCATATGCCACATACTCCTTCAGTATTCTTACTGGATTTAAAATGTCATCGACTTTCTCAAAACAAAAATTTCATTGACATTAATTGTAAAAATAAGTAATTTCTGGTTGAAAGTACAGGTGAAAAGTTGTGGTGAAGTGTTTAAAAATTGTAGTTTGGATTTCAAGAAGTTATTATGACGCTAAAATGAAGTTCTTCACAAGAGTTATTGAAACATTTCAATGATCCAAGAGTGAAGATTTTCACTTTCATTTCACATTTCGTTTGAACTATAAATGCCATCATGGCATTTTCCTTACATGCATGCTAACTGGACTATAAACTAGGCTTAAAGGCACAAAACTATAATTTCTCCCATATTAATCAATCAGATCATAGTAGACTTTTGAACCATCCATGAGCACGATTATTTTACAAATAATCAGAAAAATTATAGTGCATTTTCAAAACGGCTAAATCTTCTTTTTTTATTTTGGAATACAATCTTCTATCTAAATAATCCTAGAAATGAATACCCCTAGTAGTATATAGTATTATTATTATTGCTAGTCGTTGAATTCCTTGCTAACTAAAAGGCCAGACGAGAATTCTTACATTTACATCTACCTACTCAAGAAGGTATCCTAATAAAATTATTTTAAGTACCAATTTTATTTTGCTTTAATTTCCTAGCCCCTCTCAGGTTTTAATAAAGTCTGCCTTGTAGGAAGACTCTTTCTGAGAATATAGAACCGGAAGGAAATTGATAGTAGGGGAAATTGAGTTATTAAGCCATCAGGTGGAGTTTAAGCTCATGCTAAACTCTGTAGGATATCTAATTACAGGAATATTTCCGGCAAGTCCCGTAAAGTGTATTCTGTTCATAAAATAAGGCAAATCCCTTGTAAGTAAATATGAGTGGAAAGTTTAGGTATAGCCCGAAGGAATTTCCAATTGAGGATAAAAATTTTATGAATTTCCTTGCCTAGAAAGCAACTGCTGTGGTAAACACACTCTAAATTCTAATAAGAATGTGGCGCACACCTTATGACCTCGTTTTCCCTGTTTTTCTGCTTGGCTTTGATGATAATACTGGGTGTTTTATTATCAGTAGTTTGAAAACACATACCTTTAGACCTTTATTTATTAAAGAAAGTAGTAATCAAAGTCGGGAGATTTTTAAGGAAGGTGAACTAAAATGATTGGTAGAATGAATTGGTGGAAAAGACGGAGAAAACATTGACATAGTAAATAGGAACTTCCGATTTGGTATATTATAGCATGGAATAAATGCTTATTTAAGGCTGTTTTCCCAGGTGTTCATTATCCTAATGAAAACCTGAGATGAAAGAATCAATCTGTATAATTGTATTGCTTTACTGCATACACTCTTGTGCCTTTCGTACCAAACGACCCTGATGCAATAGCAAAGAATGGTAGGGAAACTGATTAGGAAATAAATACGGTGGTAGGGATCTAAGTAATTAATTCTGATACACTTTGCAACTAGACTCTTCAAAACAAAATTCTAATCACAAGAAACCTACTGCTTGTACCTACTGGTGTCATTGATGCATTGAAAAGAATGAGAATACGTACGGCAACCTAGAAATGGAATAGTGGAATAGAAAAAAGTAATTACTGACTTGACTGACTTTAATATAAACTCTGATTGCTTTATGTGCCTATATCTATCTATCTTTGTCAAATAAATGTCGGTGATTGAATATTTACTTTTTAGGTATATCCAGCTACTCAGTTTCTTTTACTCTTGAATGAGATTCAATTTAATTTTCTGAAGCCTTATGGTGTATCGATGAACCTACTTAATGTAGAAATATTAAATTAGGAACTGAAATCAAAAAATGCATATGTCTGATGAAAAGGAAAAATAAGTAATGTTGTCCGAAGGACAGGAATTCAAAAGTTAGCCATCGTAATTTAATAAAAGATTGGATTTCTATGTTCATTTAAATTGGAATAATCTAATGGGAAGGTCAGCAAAAGCTGGACATTTTTTCGTGTCTTTAGTTTCCCTCTGTCAATAACTCAATAAATAAGAAGCCAGTCAACAGAGGATACCTATGTGGAAAAATTTGGATTTATTCGAGAAGTTTCACATTACATAACTATATTAAATAGTATTAATGCTTTTGGTTTCATTATAGAAATGTTTTTAGTAGTCAGATGTGCCCCTACGAATTAATAGTATTCAAAATCCTGAAACTTAATTTTTGTGGTATATGAAGTATTGAGTACATGTTATTATCAATCCTGTTCCACTTAACGTTAGTTTTGTAAAATTCTGAGTATTAACATACCATAATAGTCGAAAAACCTGCCCTCTTCTTAAAAGCAATCCATAATTTATGAATTTATGTTGATAAGGGAAATTCTATTTGCTACAAGAGAGCTGTCTACTATACCACACACAATTTTATAGTTGGTCCTTATTACTACACTACCCATAAAATATGCATTTATTTGCGACGGAATCTATATCTATATGACTAATTTATTGTTGAGAATTCTGGCTGTAGAAGAGGAGTTCTTTTCTATAGAACTGTGTCCATAAAAGCATAACCAACATTTGCAAGATATAAGTAATATCGTTCAAAAGTCAATATTATTATTATGCTATTAACGTTTTAACAGCAAAACAAAGCATTTGTACGATATGGGAATAGGCAATGAACGTTCATAAATAAATTAAGCAAGCCATTATTATACTTTGCAAAAGACTAGATTTTACCTGCCCATACCTGCCTAATTCGTTGATTGGACATTCTAAACAGAATAGGCCATTATAAAACGGATGTACAATAGCGGAAATAAAAAAGTCTGTCAAAATACATAAAAGATTTAATTGTCAATGATATTTGAGCATTCGTATTCATTCTTTTTTGGATAGGTATTTTTCAGTTCGTTAGATACAGATATAACTTTTCGGATTTTTCAGATGAACATTCAAAGACACGTAATTAAATGTAGCGTGTTCGATTAACTCTTCCTTTTCCTATTAAAATGCAAATAGTATGAATACATAGTTGTTTCTTTGTGCTAATATAATACACAATACGCATAATGATGTTACATTTTTAACGGATTTTACAACTTTGGGAATGGACAAAATTTTGTGTTGTCTCATTGTGTTACAGTTTCTGGTGGAATCATTTTGGATTGGGTTCCTACTACAAGGCTGTATACCCGGCTTAACTACATCTAGACTCTAGACAATGAAATGGTAGGTATTCGATTTCCAAGAACTGGCTGTTTACGTTAGCAAATGATGACTGCCTCGAGCAGAGCACCTAAATCTAACCTTGGGTATTTAAATTCTATAGTATTCTTTCTTACACGAAGAATATTTTCTGGTCTAAAAAATATGGAGAAAAGAAAATAATGGGCAGGAAATTTAAAGGTCTAAGTTGAATGTGAGTTCAAGAGGTTTCATATGTACGAAAACTGTGAGCATTTAAGATTTTATGAATATTAATAGTCGCAGAAGGGTAAAATTGAAGAGTGAAAGTCATTCGTGCGTTTTCTTTCTATTCTCTATTACTCTAGTTAAGTCGTACATACTAATCCAAAAGGCTTTATTACGTTGAAACTCGTTTCTAAAATTATATAAGGAAAGAGCAAGAGAATGCAATTAATCTGTAATTTCATTGTGTTATGCTGGAAGTGCCTAAGTCAGTGTTTAGTGATGCATTATTTTATATTAAAAGTTGGTCTTACGAATTAGTAGTAAGATACTTAGATGTCGTGTTCCTGTCCCCAAAAGGCATTTCTGCCCTATTTCTTTCTTCTAAAACATGAGTACGTGACTTTAGGTGCTCGTATATAGATGTTTCATAACATTTTATAAGAAAAACATTTTGAGAAGTATCTCATGGTAAGTGTTAAAACATATTTTCTCATTCTGAGAGCAATGGGACACTTCTTGAATGTACCACTTATATTCCTCTACGCCGAGAGAATTATGAAAGTTGGGTGTAAAGAGGAAATGTTTCCTTTCACGATGTCAACTTCGTATTGTCAATTCATCTCATCTGGGAGTAGGAAGGAACGGAAAAAGTTTTCCTAGTTGCTAATGCTGCCATTATGTAGATGCATTTTCTCTAGCAAAGTACATACATGTATACACACGTAGAGCCCTTAGTATATGTAGGCACTTACGATAAGTGTATGTCTTCAGGACACAAGTTGCCACTTCAAGTGACTTTGTTCGGGTTTTTCTACACATAAATGTTCAATGTGAGTAAATATTTAATGCATTTGGTAACATCAGAAGAGGTCATACAGAGCAAATAAAAAAATAACAGAAAATAAGCCTTTTAAACTACCGCATCTATGCAATACTCTTTGTTTAACTTTCAAATTAACTTTACTTTCAAGCCGGCCGAAATGTCATCTGCAATAAAACACTCTCAAAGCATTTTCCACTAACAAACTTTGATTTCGCAATGAAATGAAACAGTATCCGCTGAACCAATTACAAAATTAAGAGCGTACGCATCATAACACAAAATTAATGAAAGGCCACCGCAGAGCAAATATCACTATTATTTACCTTATCGGACATCATAAAATGCTATCATTGCATTTTCAAACCCCGACTACTCCCAGAGTTGTTCAAATATTAGTTCCCATACTCATAACTACTCCTCCACTCCTCCGCCTCTCAACTTGTAAATAAATATGACATTTCCTGTTTTCACACCCACACGTAGCTAAATAACTATCGCGCAATATTTTCCCTCTAATTCTGCTAAATTTAATGTTTTTTAGGCAACTTTTACCAAAGTGAAAGTGAGGGAAAAGTTTAATCCTCAGGAAATTGCTGGAGTTGTTTTTGTTGTTTTCTTCGTGTTTCCTCATGAAAGGACGAAATATCATTTACACGGGATCTGATATTTGCCCATCTCTGTATGCATCAAGCTTTGCATTTTGAAAAAGAATATTTATTAGGTATATTTGTAGAATTTTGCTTTAATTTCAATATTCTTCCTTTCATTACCCACATTACTCATTACTTAGTATTGTTGGGAACTTTATTTCTTCTCTGCTACGTTCGTTCCTCCAATGTAAGTCCTGAATTTATTGAATTCTACATACGTGTCTACTTTGCATCACAAATTCAGATTTGATTGTAGACGAGAAAATAAATTGACAATAGGAATGTTACTAGCCTCCTCCCTCCTCTGATTATATTTGGAGTGTAGGCGAGGATGATGATGAGTAGACGTAGGTTTTAGACTGCAAGGGATGTGCACTAATAACATAATCCTCTGGAAAGTAGAATAATACATGGCGATGCCCGCAGAGTAATTAGGTGAAGTTCTCTTCACTCAACTATAGGAAGCATAATATGCAATTAAAGCGAGTTTAACTTATGCGAAATACTTGAGGAGAGATGCAAATGTGAGCTACACAGCTTACACACAGTACAATTAGCTGCATAAATATAGAATCCTCCTAGTAGATAGTGGTTGCTGGTTGTTGGTGTATTCCTGACGGCAGAACAAGAGTTGCTGAATTTCATTGAGTCTGCAGGATCTGTGGAGATAAAATACAAGTCTCATAATATGTGCTTGAGCATAACTTGACATGAGGAAGAAATGAAGTTATTAGACAAAACACAGTAATCAGGATGCTCCTCTCCTGGTCCTGGCAATAATAAGCGTCCCAATGAAATTCTGCAAAGAGCATTCATTCATGGGAGGCGATGCGGTGAATTGGAACTGTAATGTGGAACTATAGACAGATCTCTATCTCTCTATCTCATCCTCATCTCTCAATCAGCACAACACAACACTGAAAGGCTCGCTCGACGGCGAAAAGTTCTGTCGAGAAATATCTGTTTTGCGCACAGTTTACCCAACGTAACCTCAGTTTACCTTCCATTCCATCCGAGCCTTTTCCTTCCACACAAACCCGACACACTACACTACACTACATACATCTTTCCTTTCCGTGAGATTTTCTCTCTGATCCACGTCTTGAGCAGCGCCAGCAATTTTCATGAGCATTCACGACTCCTCCACACAAATCTTTCCAAACAGTCAAATACAAATTACTGATGGACAAAGTAGCAACACTTTAGCTTTATTAGACACTTGAACAACCAACATCAATTGAAGAACAATTTTTCACGGATTATTTACCTGATAACATACCTTACTTCAATTTAAACTGTTGACAGTTTATGTAGATTATCCAAGTAATAATTTTTAAAAACAGATTTTAACTTGATACAAAACAGATAACACTAGAAAACGTTTGGTTACCTGCGGAAGACGACATCTAAAGCAAGTGCTTAGAAAGAAAATGAATCGTTGACGGATTTTCATTTGTCAAAACTCTTTTATTTCTCCTGAAGAAAGGTAAGAATTTTGTTAATTTTTCGGCTAATTTTACTTTTATATTATTACCTATTTATTATGTAGTACTTCTTGATAGCAATAAAAATTTATGTAGACATACACAATTACACACACACACTCACACACCATCATAAATCATAACTGTTGAGTAGGAGATTCTCCTTTATGACCCGAACTCAGCTCACCGAGCTAATTCTTAGGTATCTATATAGGAAAACGAGGGAATTGTACTCAGCCCAATTGCATGCTATAAATAAACATACAGATACGAGCTACACTAGTACACTTTCTATTTATGTGTAGCAATTGTAAGATAATATTTATTTAATTTTAAAATCATAAAAAATGATCACTTTCTGTAAAATCTTTAGTTCCTGATAATTCATTAGGTATTTTATAGACAGCTTAATCCGTCTGTATCATGTCTGGGTGTCTCGGTCTGTGCACTTTGGCAATAACTAGTAAGTATGAACGGATATATAGGTGCCTATTGATACAAGTTGTTCCAATTCAGTGTTTTCCTATACGTTCAGATCAAAAATGGGGAAATTCGAACGCTCCCAATTTTTGGAGGAGTGGTCTTATGGCCACATAACCACACAAAAGTTACCATGCACTACTTTTCCTTTTCTTGTAATTCTCTGGGGATTACTGAGACACTGACATGGTCATAATATAGTCCTAGGTACTCCTACTTAATGTGACATTGGTATGTGATGCACTAAACATTGTAGAACAATTTTAGAATGTGGCAGTACACGACTTCAGTGACGTAATCCAACAATATATATCACATTTTTCCTTCCGGTCCGGTACTTGTTACTTACGCTTATTTTGTAATGGTTTATTTTTAATTTTCATTGTTTTTCACACAGTGACTTTCAAATGTTTTCGATTTTGAGGAGTAGATTTAGATTGCATATCGTTTTGTGTTTGTACAACATATGGACGTTCATATCGGCTTAAACGCATTTAAATCTTAAGATAACCCGTTTCAAGTACTTTAATCATGTCATATAACCGTTGCTAACTGTGTAATTGCATTTGAATCAAATAGAAAATAGAGTATTCAGTAAATGGTCAGTGTAAAATAAAAAATCTTTCCATTCAAGTTAGAATGCAGTTACGATACGTCAATGAACACGCTGAATTATATACAATTCAAGGCTTTAGTGTCATACTCCATTCAATTAACTTGTATAACTTGTCTCCCACAGAGGAGCATAGTGTAATTAAGAAGGCGACGAAGGTCATGCAGTCATCACAAATTGTATAGTATATCAAGAATACTCAGAAATAGTTCATTCTCATTCTGCAGTATCATATGTCCCGAAGGAAGCCAACTGAACAATTAAGAAAGATTCCGTTTAAATGCCTAATGATGTGCAGAATCTGTTCAGACAGCTAAATTACATACATCATTATAATATGTTCTGCTACTTGGCTTAATTCTAGACTTATCTTCTGCACAATTTGAAATATCTTTCCGCGCAATTAATTAGTAAGGTAAAAATATCGAAGTGGAAATGTGTATTAATACCGAGAATAGAAACTACAAATAAAGATCAGGATCAAAGGTGTCTCATTAAAATCAGATGAATTTGCATATTCACTTCATACGCACACAAATGACTAATGACTTATGTAAATCATCAAAAGCAAATACTGGAACTAGCGCGATGATTAGCACAAATTAATATGTCTGTTCTATTGTCGGTGAATATTTACGACAGCTTGAGATGGAAAATATCTAACCAAAATAAACCATTGTAAAAAGCGCCTGTAAAAAAGTAGCGATAAGGCAGAATGTGGTTTGAATTTGCACCCTGTAAAAGACTATGGGATCATTCGATCGAGTTTGACAACATCACCACAACGTGTCACACAGTGGAGTGGCGTATGCAGAGCTCCTGCTCATCGCTTTGAAGACCGCAGAGTACAGTCGTGTCCCCCAAATAACAAACATCGACTATTGAAGCCAAAGTCGTAATCGAGAGGCACCCGACCTACCGACGAAGTTTTATTATTTTAATTCTGACTACTAATGATTTCCGAAAGTATTCAAAGGCTTATCAGGCATAGTTTAAATGTATAATTGAAGTAACCATAAAACAAAAATAGTTGTCGTAGTCAAAAAAGTGTCTAAGCAATACAGGATGATGCCTATTTGCGCAAGTCAGCTAGAAAATGACTACACAGAGCAGAGGAACGGGGAACTCATTACGCGTATTACACACACACACCTGCCTTAGGT
>JABASI010000649.1:0-34531 GCA_019776505.1 Tomocerus nigrus
ATATCTTAATATAATTTTTATAGGACTTTATCATTTATTTCATGCAGTTTATTGTGTGCTGGAAATAATAATAATATTATTGTTCTACTAGATAGATAGATAAATAGATAGATAGTGGTGGTGGCATCCTTTTTATAAGGACAGGTTATAATATTATTGTAAGAGAAATGCCAGAGCAAGAAGCATAATAATAATAATAAGTAATGCAACGGCTAGAGTTGACTTTGACTTTGAGTCGTCGACGACGACGACGACGGCAATGTGGAATTAGAATCGAGTCGACTTGCTCAGCATGGCATGGCAAGTGCTAGAGAAAGAGAGACGATCATCATCATCACGATCATCATCCTACCATCATGCTGAGTACAAAAGTCGCACATTCCCATATCAATAGCAAGCCATTTCTACAATTATTCCGTTCAGTTCCTAAGGACATTCTGGTTTTATATGCGTCGTTAAATAATTCAATTTCCCATCATAACCATTCATTGAAGGGACTCTAATACTAGCCGCTCTCATACTCTCATTTATACTCTTACATTGTACATATGTATTATCTTTTATTTGTCATTGCCCTTCTCCGATTTCCTCCGTCCCGAGGAAACTTTCCTTGGGAAATGCAGATTATACTACACACACACAGTCATTACTCACTAGCTCACTTGTTTCTTTCTTCTCATTGTGAGCTCAGCCAATCTTCACGTACATGTACATAAGAGAGCCAGACTTCAACTCTTATTGTAATCTTTAGATTCGCACCAACAATTGTTTTATACCAAAACAAATCATCGCATTTTTACATTTTAACAAAACTCATGCATAAGACTACGGCTTTTTTTTCTTCCTCTATTTTTTAATATTCTAGAATCCTCTGCCTGATGTCATATGCATATTACCTATAGTCTGTGCACAGATCCATGTAAATTATTTTATTGCTCTCGACTGTAGTGAGAGCAACAATCATTTCAACTCGAACCCGAGCTCTTTCCCTCCTTCCTCCCAATCCATCATTGTTAATATGGTATTCATATAATAGCTCTCTGAGAAATTCTTCCTACTCACTCATGTTACGAGCATTATCATCTGTATTGCACCATTAACTCAGCGTCTTTATTAACCGTGGACATCTTTTTCATTTTATAAGCTCTCAAGACACTGGGGACCTCCGAGTAGACAGACACAGAGACCTTTCCTTTTCATTGTCCCTCTTTCAATCCAGCTTCCATTATGCTACTGCATTTAAACTATCTGACTTCTGTGTGATAATAATGTACCATTCTCATCGTAATTACTTTATTAAACCACACATCTTAGAATCCAAGAACGTCTCGAATAAATCATTGCATGCTATTACCATCGTTTTCCAAATTCCTTCTCATTGCAATGAGAAAATGAGATAGTAATCAAATACAATAATATTGATAGATTTTCAATGAGGTGAGTTGATAATACACGATCGACAACACTTCGCATTTTAAATTTTTTACGAGATAAAAAAATTGTTAAGTAAGATTATAATCGGTTAATTAGGCATTAGTCTGAGAATTTTTATAATTGGAAAGAAAAAAGGAAAGAAAATTGGCAGTGTCCTCGCCGTATGATTATTGCATGTGGGCTATTGATAGGAAGAAGATGCATCGAAGAAGGAAGGCTACAGGTGGATTGACTGAGAGTTTCTGTATGGTGATAAAATGATGGAGTGGATGAAAGAGACATTCAATGCGTAGATATCTATGTGGATGAATGAAATTCTTGAGGTGTATGGAATGATGAGGTCGGTTCGGTAGTCGGCAAGAAGCTGTCTCGTCATTGATAGAGACATTATATAGTGTGGTTAATTGAAATTAAATTTGCTCAACGGAGCTCAATAATAATGAGGGTGAGGGAGGATCAGTCGGCAATGTATTGAGAGAGAGAGAGTGAGATGTGAGCGAGCGTGATGATGATCAGCTATCTGTCTGCCTGAAGAGTCTTTCCCGTCCCTGCTTGGCAACACTAATGCACCTACCTATAATATTCTATAGCTTTGCACACACCTATCAGCTCAAAGCATACAAATCCACTTTTTGTGGGCTACAGAGCTAATTTTAAGGTAACCGATCTGTCTGAGTGAATTGCTTCTGCTGCCGTGATTTGAGTTGCAGTGGCTGAAATTCACTTGCTCTCAAAAGTGATTGTGTTTGGTAATACCTCTGACTAGCTGTATGATTTCACTATTATTATTAGCCTAATGTGATTTGTACTTGTGTAACCCGTTCTTTCATCACCCTATTTTATTTGTCGGAGACGCACGGTTTAGCTGATTTGACTTATCTACTTGACTAGGCTTCAATGCTTAGCCGCACACCGTTTTTCTCCAATAAGTCCCTTTAAAATGACAAAATAAACTCATAACTCCTTTCAAGATAATTTTCGATTGATGTAATACTCAGAACATACGGTATTTTAATACTCTATATGATGATGTAGTATGACTATAAGAGTATAATAATTATGTGTGGTCTTAGCCAGCCTGGTGGTTTAATTCCGCCGAGCTTATCAAGACATGTCCAATAATAAAGCTATGATCAGAGAAATAAGAGAAGGCTTAGTCTGGAAACTGCACAGGTAGGTAGATATAAAGATGAGCTATAGAGAAAGTTTAATTCTGGAAGAGCCATTATATGCTCAGGGATGGATGTAGTGTGGAGAAGGACCTTTCCTGTGGCTGCTATTATGTCTGAGTATATTTAATGGTTTAGTGTGTAGATGTAATAGCGGAGGCAGGAATCATCCCATCGTTTCCTTCCTCTTGCCTCTGTCTCCACGAAAAAACATTCACAATTTCACCACCAACATTACCATCATCACATCACATCAAACTAAAGACGTATCATTCAGAGTTCTGCATCTTTGTAATCGAGTAGCCAGCCGACTTTGGTCAAAACTAATCGTTGTGTCACGTCGATTCTTTTGTGAGGAGATTTTTTTTTATCCCATCATCACCGGACTGAAGTTGAGATTCACTTAGCCACTCACTATATATCCAACTAAAGGACGTATTATTATTAGTAATAAAATTACACAACATCTACTTCTACATTCATTTGTAAACAGATGTATCTCTTCATATAAGGATGCTTTGATTGTGAGATGAACTATTTTTTATTTCCTTTCTAGCATCTCAAATCATTTTTTCGATCATATGCATTGCACTACTTTAGCCAAGTCAAGTCTGTTCCATCATCCATGTCATCTTCTTCGACTTACCCACATAATATAGAAACAGAGATCGACCACTCTCGGTGCACTTGATTTCTTGGCGTGCAATGTACTTCCTTGGGTATTAGGTAGCTTTAATATTCTATTACGTTATAGTATTTATGTCTAAGTAGATATTATTTCAGTGGAATCTAATATCATTGAAGAGTTTAGGGATGCTAAGGAAAATTGGATTTAAGAAATGGTATAGGCAACTAGGTTTCTACTGTAAGTAGTGTGCACGAGTTGAGTGAGATCTCCACTTGCAATAATTATCACCTTGCCTGGGCTCTCTCCAATAATTTCAATAATGATATAGAAATGAGCTCAATCAAGTCGACCCACAATTTCCCTGACAGAAAGAAATGAAGGAATAGTGAATTATACGTCACTTATGTAATGAGATCCATTACAGGAGATATTTTTTGTCACTGTCCTTTTAGTAGTAGGTACCTTCTACGACTACCTACAGATTACGACAACTCAATCATTAAGGGAACCCTTAAAAACATTCGAATCCTTTTCTCTTGCCATATTGTCCGTAGATTAGCGTCGTTCAACGGATGCAAGACTCACGCAGTGCTAGTCTACTTTATTTAATGCTACCTCTCAAACAACCAACAAGAATAAAGAGAATCCTAGAGCCAGAACGGATAATAGGGATTTTCAATGAAATCTGCTAATGTGCAGTAGTGGGAGGAAAATCTTATTTTCCTGTGCACTGTGTACTGTGTCCCTACTTTATGAATGTGTGCATGTGAGTGATGTAATTATATCAGTGCATGGTAATACAATACAAGGGAATCTAAGAGCTCTGTTTTACGACGTCTCCGAAGAGTAGTCGTTTGCAAATTTTTTGCTCTGTTTTTTGTCTGTTTTATGAGATCTGAAAATTTAATGACATTTAAAAAGGAGATAGAGAGAGGAAGCTGTAGAGATGTAAATCTCGGAGAAGTATAGGAATGTAATTGCAAATAACAAATAGCGGCGGTAGTAGCTTCTCGACGAATAAATAAATACTGTGTCTACGAATGAATAATTTTATGAAGATTAGGGATGAGGGAGTCTCGAACTGCTTTGCTTATGGATTTAGTAGTCAAGCCAGGCCATGCAGTGCAGGTAGATTGGAGCCGCATGTGTATATGAGTATTTAGTAGATAATAAGTGTAATAGGTTGGTAGCTTTAGCCAGAGAAGCATCTAGCAGCAGTAGGAGCTGGCAGAAAATGATGGGAAAGAGGAGAGGATCTGAAGAAAAGTGAGGATGAGTTTCTTAGGCTAGATGAGAGATTATGAACCAAATATCAAGGAATAGTCTTGATGTGAATCTCTGACAAAAGCAAAGAGGTATTTATTATTATTACTGTTTCGTCGAGGCATTGCCTATTCTTAAAGCTAAAGTGGAGAGAGATGGAAGGAATTCAAAAGATAAGTGAGTGAAGATAATATTGTGGAAAGGATGACAAATCGAAAAATTTGTTGTTCATCAGAATTAAGATGACCATATGTCGTGATACATGAGGGGAAATGTTTCCTCCGATTTCGTGATCACTTCTTCAACTTCAGATGGTTTTTAAGGCGTGGATGACGTTTTTTGTTCTTCTATGCTTCAGCTCAGACCTTTATTTCTTCTTCATTTGTCTCTTTTTATGTTCCAGTCTTTCTTTAGTTGTTCTCATGTTCCTTTGCACTCTCGCAAACATTACCACTCACTACTGCCACTACCGTCTCTTCTCCTACTACTTAATACGACTCCCTCTATCCTACTGCCATTAGGATATGCACAAATCTCACTCCATGTGCACTGCACAGAATATCAGACGTGAAATCAAATGACTTGATACATAACCCACTCACACACACAGTACAATTACCTATGCACAGTATATCACTCACTACATTTATTATTCGAATATCCACTTAAACCTACCATACATCCACATCCACCACTACATCGCATCACCTTCTTTTCTTCGCAGCTAATACCTACCTCCTTTATCTTCACTCTCCACGCAACGCCATCCAACACGAAAATTCACATAATATTGGAAACTACCTAATCAAATGTACAAATCCAAAGGAAACTATTAGAGAATAAACACCCTCACTGACTTATAAACATAGACATGTCGAAACTAAATCTTCACGGAGAATTGCACTATTTATAATACATACTTGTCTGTCATGATATATGGACATGTACAGAGTTTATATTATTATAAACTTTAGTTTTAGGAGACTTGAGCAATTGCTCTTCTTTTGTGACTATAATAAAAGGAGATAGAAAAGATGTCTTTACTATTTACTTAGTACAGAGTTGGACGTAATACAGATACTACACATAGGCAGATACATCAATGTAGTAAGAGAGGAAGTATACAGGGGCATGCATACATGTAGAAGTATATCAGTATGTGGCTTAAAGTCTTAAATAGAAAAGAGCAAGGAGCAGGAGTAGTTTCATGGGTTGAGTGTAGCTCATGTTTTGTGCATGCATTATTGAATGTGTCTATTCCAAAGTGCAGTTAAGAGAAAGAGGAGCAGGGATGCAATTGCGTTGCTGCAAGAGCACGCAATGTTGAATGTGTCTTGTTCCATTATGTCCTCTCGTTTATTCAATTGACCATGCCAGGCAGACAGGCCACCGACCATGCAACACACTAATACCTCAACAAATTCTTGCACACTTACTCCTTATTTTTATACGTGGCTCGTAATTCCGAAAGAAGAGCAGCAGTCAAGTTTAACCATGAAATCCCCTTTCCGATGTATCTTTTATGTCAAATGTATGTGCAGAGGTAATCATAGGGATTTTATGTATACACATAATACATGAATGAAGATGATAATAATATAGAATATGTATATTTAATGCTTCATCTATTATGTATAGAGAGAGAGAGCCGGGATCTTCTTCCCTCTATAAATTCCTACATCTATTCGAAACCAAACAAACCGATTTGGACAGAGAAAAGGGAATCCCTTATTGTTAAAATTATTGCTCTATAAAACGGGGCCAATACCCGCTCTGTTCTTTTCCTCGCATGCTGGGCGCTGAGCTAAGGAAAACCCTCTTTTTTAACCCTTTCCTTCGACCTAGCCATCTACTCCCACATCTCTCGCTTTCCTGACATATGAATTTTTCCCTATGCAATAACAAGACTTATGAGCTCTTTTGAATTTTGATTTCTTCCAAATGCCTTTCAATGTCGAAATCGAGCATCATTTCCTTTATGTACTCCGAGGAAACAATTTCATCGGCTAAACGACCTAAATGCAAGACAAACCATCGCGTCTCTCACCTAAATCTTAAATCCTTTTACCATGTCATCCTTTTCAGATAAAGTCCTCCATAGACACACAAATCGTTCCCTCTACAAATTATTAACTGCCTACCTACTACTCTATCTCTCCATCTCAAATTGCTTTCCCCAAATTCCCAAAGAAAACACATTTCATATTTGTCAATAGCAAAAGTCAACTTCCATAGCTGTTTATTGGTTTATGTCTTTCCATAACTAGTTCGTGCTTTTTCTACGACTTGTGTGCATCTACGTATGCTTAAATCAAACACTCCAACTCCCCATCGGCCACTCGGAAAGGCTCACAAATTTCATCAATGTGTCCCCATTAAATATTTGATGCAAGATTGGGCAGACTAGTTCAAAGTCCCTCATACTAGCTACCTATACAAATAATCTCAATTGCTACTGTTTGCTATGTTATCTACAAATATTTAATATCCTACTGCCTATGCCTGCTATGCTTTCCAACTAATAATAACGTACTTGTGACTATAAAAGGGAAAAGCTATAAATAATTGCAGGTATTTATACTTTAAACTTCCTCTCACTGCCAACTACTTCTCAGGATTCAGCCAGAATCCAACAACTGGCCTCGAATCAACTCACTATCTAAGGAAGTATAATATACGAGAAACCGTGGATAATTCTGACAGATCATCTTCAGATCATCTTCATTTGATGGGATAGTATTATTTCCGTTTTTACCCAGTTCAGACCATCACATTTCATAACAATCACTTTTTTTGCTCATTATCATTAAATCCCCGATTATGTTAAGAAATTAAATTCATCCATATAAATATCGCTTAAAATGCAAAAATCCCTCTGGTTAGAGCGTGTAAGAGGCATTTGCAAAAAGGCCTCATCGGAATCACTTTTTCAAAACGCGTCGTAGGGGTAACTTGGGATGGAATCCGCACCCTCTTCTGTTCTGTACTTATAAAGTTGTCGTTAATATTGTTTTTGTGGCCGATTCTAATACCATTTATTACTTATAGCAATTGTGCCAATAAATTCAAGTATTCTTACATTCAGATTTGAATGAATACCAAATTGTAGCTAAAATTGATTCCCTCGTGACGGTTAATGTGTCTTGCACAACTGTCAAACACAGTATTTCCATGTGTACTATTATTGGATTGTTAAGTGTAGATAAAGTAAGGTTACTTGGGTTTTTATTCTTTTTATACATACGGTTATTCAAAAGATATTACGGATGACAGTGTTTGTGATGAGAGTTGATCTTGGATGTATTTCATTGTGTAGATACAATAGAACGGAATACAATGTAAATTTTAGAGAAAGGGAAGAAGCAAAGGGTTGTAGCCTACATATGCAATGTGTAGTACTTGTATAACAGTAAAGTATATAGCGTAACACGTACATGTGCATATTATGTCTCTCTCTCTGTGAAGCTAAGTTGGTATAGGACGAAGAGTAGCTGTAGCAAGTAGTAACTACTCCGTAAGTTCAATCCTGTTCTGAGGATGTAACGTTAGCAAAGTCAAAAGTTCTATTGTGCATAGTACAGCGTCAGTATATCTCAGAAGAAGTTAGATAATAATATTATTATTAGAATAGACGCATAAGCACTGTACAGTGTGCTAAGTACATTGTACTTTTTGCCATGTGTACTGCCATATATGCTACACATCTTCTACCATGTGCATTATAATCTCTATCTGTTGCAAAAAAAGTGTATTTTTAGTTTTCCAACGTATTTATTTGTGCATGATATGATTGTTTATAAGTTTGTAGAGGAAGGACTTTGTGTTTTTAAACGGATGAGTATGGATAGGAAGGTAATGTTGCCGAGTGGTGGTATAGTCGAGTAGAAAATAGCTCCGAAAATCCATAGTGATGGCATTGTGAGTGAGGAAGGGCATAATAAAGGAATGCAAAGTAATGCAACAATTTATTTGGCTTAGTATATGTAAGTAGATGTTTAAGGTAGTTTAGGATGGGTATAAATGCTGCCCATGACATGACATAGTTATGTCTTGAGGAGAATAGCTAAATCCAGGCAGGCAGGATGTATGGAGAAGAACAATGTAATGTATAGTTATGCGTGTATGTATATTGTACGGGGGAGTTGTGTTTTGTTGTGTGTGTTGAGTCGAGCTGAAGTGAAGAGACTCTAATTTTCTCGACGGAGTCAGTGGGATTCGAATGAGTTGCTTTTCCTTTTGGCCAGGAGCTACCTTGCCTGCCTTCACTTGAACATCTTCTCGAATCAGTGATTTTATGCTATTGTGTCCTTCATAAAAATTAGAGAGAAGTGGTGTTCTTGCCAGTGGGTTATGGAGCATTGAGACGAAGAGTCCTTTCCCTCACTAAGTCAGCAGACACGAAGAAGCTAAGTAGCAGAGAGACGCTGCTGAGAATGGGACTGACTCCACGTCAAAGCTCCTTACCTATGTGACATTCCGATTCTAAATAAATGTCCAGGCCAAAGAAAGTAAATTGGAAGAGAGAGAGAGAGAGAGAGAGGGTGAGTTCTGGAGAATGAAATGATCTTTGGTTAGTTTGGCATGGAGGAGATAGCCGGAGCGTGGACGAAAGAGTTGAAATAAAAGAAAAGATTAAGATTGAGTGGAGGAGCTGGGAAGTGCGTGTGCGGAGTTGGTTAGCTCTGTGCCGCCTGTCCCCAAAGAGAAGTCGTCGTCTTCGTCTCTTTCGTCGTCGTCGTCATCGTCGGAGTTGAGTTGGTTTGAGTACAGGGCGACAGGAGAAAGAGAGAGAGGATCGGAGGCGAGAGAAAGATGTGCACATTATCTGGAGCTGTTGTGTTGTTGTGAGGAGATAGATACATTCTCTGGGCCGAGCGACTATCTGTACGGAAGGAGTCTAAGGGAAAGTGAACTATGGGATAAAATCGATGGAGAAGAGAAGAGTTGAGTCGTGGTGCAGTCTGCGCTGAAGAAATCCTCTGTTGAACGTCTTGAGCGCATGTTGGGCAAGTCGATCATGCAAGATATAGTCGATCGATTTTTTCGGGAGCTGTGAGATTCGTCGATTCCTTTTTTCAGCCTCAAAGGGGTTTCACCCAAACTCCTGATCGAACCTTCGATTGGAAAGTTGACCGAAATCGATTGGGCATGCGATTCTCCACTTTCCAATCACACCGTCTCATTTTTGCGCATCAACTCGCATCATCCCACTATCTCCTCATCCTACTTCTTCTTCTTGTTCTTCCTCTTCTTCTCCTTCTTCTGATCAAACACACGATCAACCTCCTTCCTATCAACTTATAGACGTTTCTAGACTTTTTCATCCGGCCCTATTTCACGTCTTCCCATTCCACCACTTCCTTGCAGCCAAAGACCTCCTGCTCATCTTCTTCGCCTCATTTCTACGGATGTGAGTCCCTGTATCCATCTGTGAAGTAGCAGCGAGCACCTTATCTGTCTGTCTGTCTGTCTTCTAGTCTTTTCCGTTCTCCTTGGCCTGCCCTGCTCCTGCTCCTGCCTTGGCATCGCCACACTCCGCTCTCCCTCAACCAAGGAAGAGACTCTTCTTCTTCTTCCGTATTCTTCCTCCTCAATCCAATCTCTTAAAGTCCACTAAACCCTTTAGCCATATACTCACTCACATTACTGCATAGACATTTCTTTTCCCTTCGCCTTTCACTTTACTCCGCTCCTATCATCTTTACGCTTGTCTTTTACATTTCTTCCACAATAGCAACTTTCAGACTTCATCCATCTATCCTCATACATCCATGCACATACTCTCTCTCCAGTCTCCACTACCTCATTTCTCCAACTCTGTCTTAGGCTCAATCTTCCTTTCTCATCTCCTCCAACACTTAGCTTCCGAACTAATACCTACTACTGCAATGCAATGAAATGCAATATAATAGAATTGAATAGGCCCCGGCCCGGCCTGGCCCAGCTCCTCCAATTCACAAAACCTCTTTCTAAACACTTTTTTCTCCATCGATTTCAGACTGCTTTCCGAGCCCGTCATTTTTTAAAATCTTCTCTCCGCTCACACGAAGAGCTCGACTTTAAATAAATGCTTGATGCTCCTTACAGACAGATGCTATTACTTATACTCTGACCGTGCATAGATAGCTATACATAATGCTCCCTCACAAGATTATAATATACTCCTTAACTTGATTATAACAGGCTCTTTTATATAAGGGTCGCCGCTTGTCACCAGTCCATTTACTTCATTTTATGACAACATAAGCCCCATATATTTAAGTGAACTTGTACTTACACAGGTCACCTCTCCAAACATAAAACTTTGTTTCCTTCTCTTTGTAAAACTCATTTTATGGCCAGTGGCACAGTGCGATTTATTTTTGAGGGTCATCAAAAATATTCCATTCCTTACTTGATTCTCAATAAGTGAATAAGTAGCTATTAAATTTTCATGGTTTTAAAAACCTCTCGGAATTAAAATTGTAACTTTGTTTAATTAGAATTTTTTTAAATCCTTTCATCTGATTAAAAAAAATGTCCTAGGGCGATCTGTGATGTTTAATCCGAGTTATACTTAAAGATAGTATTGCATCATTGTTAGAAATAAGGGTCGCTATAGTCAAGTCTGTGTGATGTGCATTTTTATGAAGGTAGGATTATAAGGCCTGCTCGGATGTTTTTATGAAGTATGCTTCTCCCTTGGCATGATGTATACAGACATATCCATAATTATCTAATGCAATTCAGGAGGAGAGTGGAGTAGGGATGGCAAGAAGCAGACGGCAAGACTGAAACAATAAACTGACAATGCTAAGCTAATAGATAATTCATGCTATCATAGGAGGTACATTACTGACTTGAATCTATGCATTCTTGTATTTCCATATCAGGATCCATCTGAATCTGCATTTTAACGTGAGGCATAAGGATTTTGAAGCAGAGAGCTCTGAGAGAGAGAGAGGAGCGAGATGTGAGGCAAAAAGATATGCTAGTATTGCTCTTGTGAGTTTCGGGAGCTACCTAAATAGGTAGGGTAACATTTACAAGACGGAACATCATATTTAATATCCTATAGGGATATTTACTGGAGGATATCATTGACTCGGGTGCACTAGATAAAATGGACTGCTCTGCATGCTATTAAGATATATAGGTAGCTAGCTACTTTAATGGATCACAGTAGAGTACACATCTTGCCGATACATGGGGAGAAATCGGGCTCTATTATCTTATTCGGTGCGTGGCTTGCTTAGCTACATGCAAATCCCCTGAACTAGATATAAACATGAATACATTGTACGTAGATTGTTCTCAGCATCGATTTAGTTTTGAATGCTTTCAAACTGGGTAATAATCCCCCATAAGACATAAAAAGGCGTGTGTAGTCTACTGCGGAAGGGTTGCTTTGGCGTTATGTGCTTAGAGAAGAAGAGCAGTGCCTACTCGCACTACGGAGATGTTGATGTGATGTTTGATGATGCAGCCTTTGCATGCATCCTCGTGGTCTCCTCCTTCCTTCCAATACCACCACACTCAAATACACACAGCATCATAATATAATTGTACCTTCTTCCCTGTCTCACTCTCTCACTCTCTCTCTGTTCTGTGTTTCTCTATTTGTTTTGTTTTTCTGTATGTCGCAATAATATCCTCTCTCTCTCTCTCTCTCTCTCTCTCCTTCCCAGCCTCACTCACTCTCCATTACCATACGAAGAAGGAGAAGTGTGAATGTGAATATTGTTTCTGTTATTCTTATTTATTGTTTACACTCCATTGATTTCAGTGAGTGAATTTTGTCTTTCAGTTCCACTCCACTACTGAAGTCTGACTCTAATACAAATCCTTCTTTCTATGAGAGGAACAACAAGGCAGGGTGGAGTACCCACTATTATTGTATATATGCATATAACTATAGTATAGAGTTAGAGTATATAATAATAATATATGTATGTAGCTTTTCTGTTCCGTTCTGTTGTGTTTGTCTCATTTCATCCTCGCTCTTCACTTCCATTTATTGTCTGTACTTTCCTGCTTCCATATCCATGTGGACTCATATATCTTGATATTTCTATGAAATGAATAATAGTTCGACCGAGAGGATGATATCTTCCAACAGACTGTTATAATATGTACGTACTATGTACTACTAGAGACTACTAGATATGTTTATAGAGTGAAAGAGCCCAAGTTAATGCACATCTCTAATACAAAGAAAGAGAGTCTTCTTTAAACATAAGCACTACTTATTGTTAACTTTCCTCGTCTCATAAGCTCATGGGATACAAAAACAGCAACACATATTTATAATGGAATAGATATATTGCTTCCTTCCAAATTCGAATCTCCACTTGCTGCACATAGGATAAAGTGGCTACGGAATCTATCAAATATGTATTGAGTCGAGCCAAGATATCTTCATCCCACATCTTCCTCTCTCTCTCTCTCTCGACGTCTTCCAACCTTAACTTTCTATCTTTCTAATTCCCACCAAAACATATTCCGTCTACCAAACCACACAGTCTGTCTCCACATTATCTACGAGTTTTCTCTTCTTTGTTACAAACAGCTCTACATTATATATATCCTCCTTATTCTCTTTCACTTCCAAATCTACCATTGTCGGCTCGCCTTCTAACTAATACATAAAGACCAAATAACAATACAATACAAACACTACCTACCACTGCCACCACAATCTAAAACTTCACTGCGTGCACAAAGCCCAATCCCATATATTTTATCACAAACCCTTCATCTCCCTTCTTCGCCTAACTGTTAAAACTTATTTTGCCTCCACCACTTAAGAAACTAAATTGCCAATAACTATGCTTAACATTTCATGATGAGAATTCTCCCTTTATTTATACTTATTACTTCTATTTATATAGACAGAAAAATTATTTACAGGCTAATTCTTTTTTATATAATCATCTATATGAATAGAATAACTGTTTTCATATGAGATTAACGAAAATGTGAAAACATTAGATTTCCTTGCATAACGAAATATTTTTATTGTCCCATATCAAAATGTGCAGCTTCCATAAAAGATACAGGAGCTGCTTTTGTTCGAGTTAGACATATTAGGATGTCTTGTGAGATAAGAATGCTCTTTGTATTTGTTAAATATTGCAAACGTAGTTAATGTAAGGTAATACGTTGTCCCCTTTTATTCTAAGTCTTTCCTTTAATTATACTTTATTGCGATTCTCGATTACTTTCTAAAACACAAGTAGTCCATTTATCTGCTCTTAGTAGTGCAACAATGCTTTACATAAGATAACAGTTTTTACAGCCTTACAGTTCTTTTCGTATGCAATTACTTATCAAAAGTTTGAATTGCTCATTTCCTCTTCTGTGCAAGTGCAATTAATGAGAATCCAGAGGAAAATACTTAATTCTTAAAGATTCGCACAAATAGAAATTTTTGTCATAAAATATTCTGTGGTATCAAAAAAATAGGAAATTGAACTAAAATGTTTCAATAGCCCTCTTGATTAGGAATATCTCATTGTAATTATTTATTTTGCTAGAAACATAGTAGGCTATCCTATCACTTTAACTCCTGTCAAATATTTTGATAGTTAAATGAATATACAATTAGTCGCTTGGTGCGAAAGAGTGACTAAGTAGTATTTTATAGTACAGAGATGGTCATTTTCTCATGTGAGTGGAGATTAGCTGAGAATTAAATTGGGAGTGCGTGTGTAACTGCAACAGAGTGGTATTTGTAGCTCCATTCAATCTCAAAGTCTAACACGGTGCTTACTTTTACGGAGAAATTTAAGAGCAGTTTATAGTAATGGTCCATAAACCCAATTTAATGAGTCTCGAGTCTTGATTTGAATTTATTTGCACAGAAATCTTGCATTCGTGAGGTGTTGCACCCACGTATATAGTAAGAGATGGCCACGTTACGGTACGTTCTGTCCTGAACCGCTCAGCCATATCTTCACATCACTGTGCAATATACAATGGTGAAGGAAGGAAACTAAGAATTCCTGGCCCAACTAAGTATCAGTAGATAGGTACATACATAGCATACACTCTGATGCTAAAATGAATAATCCTTAGTTGGGAGAATATGTTGGTGGAGTTCTGTGGACAGCTATGTATCAGTTCTTGTGTGTGTAACTCAGCAAGGTACATAGCAATTTGTAGGAGTTAAGCGAGAGATACAAAATGGATAAGGTAGCTGATAATTGCAAGAGGTAACAATAAGGAAAAGGTTTGTTGAGCAAAGGTTAACATAAATGTTGGGAGAAGCACTCCTGGTAGGTACTGTCATAATATTTCAATGCTAGCTACGAATGAACGTGTAGTGTTGGTGTTATGTTGGTGGTGTGTAAGTAAGAAGAAGAAGAAGAAGGCATCGTCCCTCGTCTAGATAAGCTCCATTTTATACGCTCTTTGAACATCTAGCATTAGCTAAGTGTAAAGAAAGGAAAGTCAAATAAATATATTATTGTGTGATTCATTTGAGTTTGGGAGGAAGATGCCAGGCAGGAAGGAGTGAAAACGGGGGCTGTTGTTGGGAGTGTGAGTGAGTATTAGGACGATTTCATATGCCGCTTAGTGAGGATTTGATTGGAAGCTCAACTGTCAGCTCTGTTTCACAAAGACTTAAATAGTTTTTTTTCTTGGGTGGTGCATTTGATGTCATTGTCTCAGCGTTTTGCATGTTTAAGTGTCAGAGTGGCAAAAGAGGGGAAAGAGAACGGGGCTTTTTACGTGTAATTCTTTGTTGCTGTAGTAAGTGAGAGTATGGAGTGATCCTGGATGTAATAAGTCATAAAATAGAGAAAATAAGAAGGGTAACATGAAAATATGTGTAATCCGTATAAGCAGATTGTGCAGCGGAACGACTAGAAGATGAGAGTAAAGCAGAAAGGAAAAGACCTTTGCCAAATTGCTTTTGTCGCACAATAACTTTTTTCACTCCTTGAAAATTGGTTTGTCAAATTTTATGCTGGAGCATTTTTTGTGGTGGTGCAGACGTACGTTACGTTGTAATAGTAGAATAAAAGAGAGAAAACGGATCGCTCTCTGCCTGAAATGAGAACTACCTATAGATAGAGAGAGAGAGAGACGTACGTATCTGCATGTAGAAATCTCCTCTCTCCGACAATCTTCCTTAACTAATAATAACTAAGTAGGCATCCTATACTCCTACAAATTGGGCATTGTACGGCCTGGGCCAAAGACGACGACGACGAGGACGAGGACTCTCTGTGACATGGCATTGCATCTTGCATCCCATCCTCATCCAAATCTTGAGCATTGACTAGGCATGTATAGTAATAATATTATTATATCCGTATACTACAGATAGCTACCTATAGTACTCCTGTGCGGATTTTGTCATAATGTGAGTCTAAGAGTGAGTCTTGTCTTCTTTACATTAAATTCACTCTCGCATAACGATATCTCTCTCGCTCGCTCTTTCTCTCCTACAAATTAATTTTTCCAAAGTTCCTCCAACGTAAAAGACATCATTTCTAGGCTATGGGTTATAAATTTGTTGATTGTGGGGAATGAGGGATGAGAAATGTGTCGAATGCTCCTCTACACGTATATACTCCTTATACAGCTCTATATACGCATATCCAGGCAGAGAGCTATCAAAGCATAGTATACTTCTATACTGCTCTCTTTATAACGATTTAAATAATATGCACTTGACTTGGCTTCTTGTGCCATTACCTCGTGTATTTACAAATATACGGCGCTGAAAGTGAACTAAACTGAGTCGTTTGTCGTGTCTTGTCTTCTTTCTGTCGCCTTGTCACATTCTACATTGCTATACAAGCTCACTGTAGCTATAATATTATAGCTCTAGCTATGATGTGTACCTTATGTGCTGGGGAGAGCCTACTACAACTTTTCTATAGCCCACAAACAAACTGGTGTCTTATATACACTTTTTGTCTCGTCGTAATTTATACGGATAGATTTCATATATCTATCTCTGTGGATACACATACACTACAGATGGGTAGAAAGGGAGGATGAGGAGGGCCACGAAATATATTGAAAACGGTTCTGTTGCATAGCTCTCGGCTTAGCTCCATATTACACAAGATTATCCTATTAGTCGTTGTGTACGCGACCGTAAAAACTCTTAGCTCCTCAACTTGACATCCTACAAAGATGCATATATGCACAGTAATCGAGCAAAGGGTTATTTTCTGACAACTTCAGTTTCAGTCAAATCAAATGTCGTACATTGGATTGGTGCAACTCAATACAAAGCAAAGGTTTTCTCTCCTCTCTGTCTGTCTCCCTAAAGGAAGGGAAAACTTTGGGAAATGATCCTCCTAAAGTTGCTTTTCCAAGTAAAATAATATTTATATAAGTGCATGCATGCAAGTCTCTCTATAATGAGAAGATAATAGAAGTTGGGAAGATATTTAAAGGGATGGCCAATCGGAACACATTCCATCTATCTTGAAATGTTCTTCTTTGATCTGATCTGAGAAAACGTTTCTTAAGTCAAAAGATGAAATGTCGGCTATACTTAGATACATATAGAGATATTTATATAATATGTAGGCATAATATTTGTGTGTGGTGACGGAGAAGAGATTGAAGGATAGCTGTTTAGATTCTCAGCTGGTTGTTGCATTGCATTGTAAGAAATTGGAATGAAGTAAATATGTTTGATGCCTGCCAGGAAGAAATCTGTTAGAGGTGGGGACGAAGGATTGCCCCATTGTTGGCTGCTAGACTTTTGGACAAGGAACTTGAAGGAACTGGAATTGAACCGAAAATCGATTTAGAAAAACTAGCTGAAGTTTAAATGGTTTCGTACAAATAAATGTTTTTGTTGTGTCTGTAGATTCCTTAGTCGAGTGAGTATGGAGAGAGAGAGAGTGAGGTAGAGAGATAAAATGCGTACAACTGGCGCATATTACGTAAGATAGTGAGTACTGAGGCTGAATGGAGAAAAAACATGGAGATTTTGAAGTTTTGACAGAAATCCAATTTAGGGGAACGACAGGAACTCGTCAAGTGGGGATAGGAAACTAACTGAGTCTAATGAATCTAATAAGTAAGTAAAGTAAGGATGAGAGGAGGCGAGTAATGGAGCTGAGCTTGGGCAATAGATATTAAATGTGTATGTACGGAGTATGACAGGGAAGAGGGCAGTGTAGAGATTGCTAGTGCATTATTTGTACTAATAAGGAATAAGGACGGAGAGAAGAAAGTTGTCCAACCATTCTGTGGCCAAGTAAGTATATACAAGATATATCTACATAATATTACTATAAAGACTTCCTATATCTATAATCGCCAGACTATAAGTAGTAGTACATTTTGTAATCTAATGAAATAGACTCTGGCAATGTTTAACTGCATTATGAGACTATAATATTTCTGTAAGCATAAGGAGTGAATTTTATGTGGTACAAGTATTGAGCATATTAATTTAAGATAACGCTTTGAGCGAGCAGCATCTCCCAAGAAAATAATTAAGAGACGCAAGATTAGGCTGGGCCAGAACACTCACATCGTCTTTTTTTATTTTGCTGATCAGACAAGAATGCAGAATAAAGGAAAGTCATAAATATTTACGTGTCCATGGGTTGTTGAATGAGTAGTTATGAGTGCTGATATGAAACGGTGAGAATGGAGGTTGTTGGTTGAGCAGGAACATTTTTGAGCCCTAAGATGCATTTCACACAATGGATAATAAGTTAGCTAACAATAAGATGGAGGGGATGAAAGAGAAACAAAATAATGGAAACTTCTCTCTTTTCTAGTTTCTTTGGGTAAATAAAACTAAAGGCTAATCTTAAGCACATCCCATAAAAGTAAATGTACAATAATATTTTGCAGTGGAGCTGGCATTGTGTGTCGAGCTGGACTGGGCGAAAACCACGAGGCTAAAAAAGTTTTATCTGCACAGTTGATATTAGTGTCTGTGTATTTAGCCCTCTATCTATGGCTAGGAGGACGTGGAGGTATTTGGGGAATGATTCCATTATCTTTGAGACTTTATAATTACAGCAGTGCATGGCTACGACTATTGTCAGTGTCCGCATATTTAAAAGAATAGGACATTGCATAAATATCTCAACTACGGCTGGCTGGGAGGATTAGGAAGAAAGGGCTCGGAAACAATAGTTTTAATTCCAAGGTGGGTACCTCTTCCCAACAGCTCATCTCCTAGATAGATAGTGGTTGGTGTCTCAAAGAAAACTGCTCCTACTCGTGTGTCCTGTCATATCCGAAGAAAAGAGTCGGCAAAGTAATGCGGAGCGAGAGAGAGAGGCTGGAATTGGTGTGCTGATTGTGCTGATGCTCTATCGCTTACTCACATCTCATCCATTCAGTGTAAAAAGTGCTCGTTGAAGCCAAAGGATTGCTTACAGTTGTCTTAATGTGATGCAATTGCTCTGTCCTTCCTTTCCCTTCCATCCACGCTCAGTCAGAGCTCGAAGATTCATGTGCAACTCCTCCGTGCTACTGCTGGCTATATGTAGTGTGTGCTATATGCAAACTGAGCGAGTCGGAATAAGAAGGAGATAGAGAAGAGAAGGTAAAGGGCTACAGCCAGTCAAAGAGACTAACTACATTAAAGATGAAGGCGTATCGTCCTTAAGAAGTCACAACATAACAGAATGACTGAACTTGAGTAAGTGAGGAAGAGTCGGAGGATGCGATGGGGTAGTTCAGCTCACTTCTTTCTCTTCACTTTCTTCAGTTGAGTTGAGTGGCGAAACTGTTTCTCTGTGAATGCATAATAATATGTGTGTGTGTGTGCATGGAGCAACCATCTCTTCCCTATACACAAAGTTGCTCTTTCTTATTCCTACTATTTATATTATACCTACAATATATACTCCTCTGTATTTATATCTAGAGATAGATAGATATATAGTCTACGGATATGTAGAAAGGATGGAAGGAGTGAGATGGGAAAGGGAAAAGTCTTCCTGGCTGCAATATATACATAAGCATTAGATAAAGAGGCATAATATAGTGTTTTAGTGTGTGTGTATCAGGCGAGTGTTTATGTCCTGGCTATTGTACATATTTTATATAGCATTAGGTGGAGTATAGAGGAAGGATTGGAAGAAAGGAGTGAGTTCTGTTCTATCTGCTGTAAGTAATGTAAGCATGCCTCCTAGATTACTTACTACAAAGAAAACAAACTGATCTCACTGAACTAAAGAATTTCTGCAATGCTTAGCATGTAAGTATTCCAGAGGCTTTAGCCTGTAATGCATATAGGAATGTCTTAGATGTATTACTAGTAAATACTTGCAGTCGAAAGTATAAATATATGTAACTGGGAGAGAGAGAGAGAGAGGAATGTATAGCAGGCTGTTGTACATATAAATATGTCGAGTGCTAAAGTGTACATTAGAGATTGTAAGTTTTCGGGTTGAGTTTAGGTGCTAGTTGGATGGTTGCATTGTTGTTGAGTGAGTGTATCAAGTGACCATAGCGAAAAGTATAGATAGAAATGTATGTCGACGTATTTGTTGGAAGTTTGGATGGGCATTAGTCGGAGGGACGTCGTCGGCGGGCTATTGTAGCAGAAGTGGTGATAGTGCGGGGAGAGTAGTAGCTAGGGACATGCAGATGACATGGGAGCAGGGCAGGGATGGATATAGATAGAGAGTGGTGATAGGGCGAGGAGATCCTCGTCGCAGATAGATAGCAGTGAGGAGAAGAAGAAAGTTGGGCAATTTTGAAGGTAGGGCCGAAGGGAGCGGAGTGAAATGAAATAAATTCGCGACAGGATGATGTTGTGCGTTTTCGAGTCATATATTAAGAGTTAGTGTCCCATCCCATTTATGGAAGTTGTAGGCCCGGGTCTTGGAAAATAACCCGAGCTGAGGAGAGAGGACAATTAAAAAGAGAATTAATTACATTTAATTATGCTATCATATACTCTCTTTCTCCTCTCGTCCCTTTTCTTTTTATCTATTGTCATTGAGAACAAAAAACGGGACACTCTTCAAAAGTTTTTGAGCTCTGATATTGTTCTCTCTCTCTCAGTCTCTCTGACTATTTCTCTGTGAGGATTCTCTGTCTTTCTCTTCTTGTGAGAGAGTCTGTGAGTGAGTGTGTGTGTCCTCTCACTACTCTGTCTATCTATGTCCTGTCCTCTCCTGCCGTTTCCTCCTCTCTCTTCATATCTAGTACATCTCTCTCTCTCTCTCTCTCTCTTCCAACGAATTCGCCTCCATCAGATTACAAAAGGACTGTCTCTCTTTCTCTGTAACTGTAGAACATTCATACATAAGCACAACACACAAGTCGACTTAGCGACAGACCTTTGCACAACTCTGTCAACTCAAACCAACTTCACTGTTATGTTAGTCTGGCTGGGCCAACAAGGAACGTTAGTTAGGTAAGGAGGAGAGGAGACGACTACCTATCGTGTCGACTTCTATTGCGACTTCTACTCCTGCCCGTGATATATGACATGCTACAGGAGTGTGAGTAATAATGGAGTGCCTCTACTTACGTTCTAATAGTTTCACTTCTCCTCACTCTCCGTATCCCCAGAACATTTTCTCCTTTCCCGACTCATTTCATATCCTCTCCTCCCCTTATAGCAAAATAACTACACTTGCCACTTCTAAGCCTTCAACTATATTATGCTTCAATGCTATAGCTTACCCAAGACGCCATAATGTTCATTAAACGTACCTACCGACTAATTGCATTTCACGGACTCATTATTGTTTCGTCACCTAAGTTTACTTATCCAACTATTTACTATCTCATTTTATTTCTTCTCTCTTCTCACGCTCTTTCTCTCTCACTCTCTCTCTCTCTCTCACTCGACAAACATTTATTTAAGATATTCTTTCATCCATATTTATACAATTCAAGAATGTATGTACTTACCAGAAAAGGATTTTTTCATCATTGTTTGCAATGAGACGAAAACATGCTAAGCCAACCAATCAACTTAAGTAGAAATAAGAAAAAGTCATTTGCCTATAGTGGAAGACATCTTAGAATTTTTAATAGATTTAAATATTGGAAGGAGAGAGAGAGAGAGAGAGGAGGGCAATAAATAGGAATGCATTGCATGATAAAGAAGACATGTCTATAGAGTTGGGTGGGTGGGATTCCTATTTCTCTCTTCTCATGCCCTTTCCCTATAAAAGAACAGAATGGAACGGGACATTTGTCAGTGAGTAATAAGACAGGAGAGCCGGAATTCAGTGTCTCTTGATATGTCTTGGCCTGGCAGTTCAGTGAAAATCTTAATTTGCCTAAGAGGGAGGTGAGTGTGATGGGAATTTGCATGGATGGGGAAGATGATGGACAGGGCAAAAGAGAAGCAACTGAGTGAGTGAGTCTTTGGGCTAAATACTTGCCAACTTTCTTCTTCCCTTACTTCTTACACATTCTGCATACTTGTAGCCACATACTTCCCTCTCTATATATATCTCCCTATCATAATATCTTCGTGTGCTCAAGCCTCCACAAAGGAAATGAGAGATAGACACATACAAACAATACAGGGACTGACTGCAATGCACTGCACTGATGTGAATCCTCCCTGAACAGATACATTTCTATATTTGAATACGCTATTACTATATTAACATGCATTCTATTATGTAGGCATCTATTATTTCTCAACATTAGAGTTATGCACACATCCACGACGACCATTCTCTCAACCTTTTACTCCGATGAAACTTTCAGGCGAACGACTTCCAGCTATTTATTACACTAACTCCACGAATTACATTACTCTCTTAAACAGACCATCCAAAAGTAAATACAACCTAAAAAATAACACATGTCCACAGAGCATCTAAACAATCTATTAACTTTTACACAAGAAATTATGCTAATTACTTAGGTAGCTACTACATAATCACTAATATTTTTGATCAATCTTTTACTGTATTTTATATTAATACAATTGTGTCATTATTCCATTGGAGTAATGATTAAAACTGATAACTTTTATTTGTGTTCTAAATAAATGGATTGAGTTAGAGTGAAGGGTAAAAAGTAAGACTCAAATGGGCAATGAATTTCCCCGTCTAGTGTATGATGTGTAAGGAGAAGAGACTTTCTCAATTTCTCGTGTGTTAATGCATGTAAAGTGAAGAGAGAGAGAGAGTATAGGCGGAATGGTGTAGGATTCGGCTGGTTTTCCACTTTTGGGTTTGTTCTTAGTTCCTTTTAGTCAAGTTAGCTGTAAAGTTGAGTAGCTCAATGTATCTGTAGTGTAGTGTAGTAAAATATGTACATAAGTACTAGTAAGTAGTTGTATGTAGCCGGGAATGGAGTTGGATGGAGAGAGAGAGAGAGAGAGAGGAGTGGGACTTTGACTTGTGATAGTAGACAGATAGTGCATTACATAACATACGTACAATATGTACGTAATAGTTGAATTGTTAAAGGTATCGGCTGCTCGGCCTAGCTAGGTATGTTGTGTTATGTGTCTGTGTATAGAAAGAGAGAGAGAGAGAGAGAGAGAGAGAGAGCGGGGCGGGAGTGCCGTGTGTATCCGTCGGTATGTGTGTGAGCTTATAAGTCGGTTCGTGCCATACATGCAGAGGTTTGTGAATAATGTATCATTTCATTAGACTGTTGGAGCTTTCCAATTTTTCTCGTGCTTTATGTTTGCCTTCCTCTTTCTTCTTTCTCTCCGCTTTATATATTTCGATCTATATCTCTCTATTTATAAATTTAGCTTTTTCTCTTCACTTGACGTCATATTTTGCACAAGTCGAGCTTACTTTACTATAGTCAAAATTCCCAATCGTCCCCAAACGATCTCATATTATTTTCTGTCATATACTTTGCATATAACATGACTCCTCCACCATCCACAGACAAACTCTTCGGCTTTGTATTACACTAGCTCTCTCTCAGGCAGGACTCCTTGCATATACATAGAGCCGAGCCACTACTGTCAACTACCCAATTCGCTTTTCTCGACGATTTTACTCTTCCACGACTCGCTCTTTGTGTGTAGTGCAATGTGTAGGAACTTAAGAACAACTTCAACGTTATGTACCACCAAAGAGCTCGATACTCAAATCATTACGCCTCTTGCCTACTTTTACCAAATAATATGCTGTAGTTTGATGGCTTTTCTCTTTCTCCCACCGATCCTCTCTTCACCAACTATTTCCTCGATTTTTCTAACAATGCCAAAGGAAGGATGAAGAAAACGGGCCGGCCTTTCTCTCCCGGAGTATGTATGCGTACCTACAGTCAACAGAGCACAACACACACATACACACACCACACACACAGAGAATGAATTCAAACCTCCTTCTTCTTCGTATTCTTTCACCTTTATTACAAATTTATGACATTTCACTTTTTCTCCTCCACGGATCATTTCTCCTCCTTCCGATTCTATTCAATTTCCTCCGCCAACTTTCTCTTCTTATCATGAATTTTCATTTGTATTTCCCCTTTAAAATACACGTTGCTTCTGTGAGAAGGAGGCAGAACACAATAAACGCTCCTTTTTTGTATCGTGGGGGACAGGTCTACTCTCCTGTTCTTCTGACCACCAACTCCTCCAGTCATCCCGGCACTAAAAGTAAATAATTGCAACCTAGCTACAGATAACAGTCAGCCCTATGTAAACTTTGCAATGTATAACCTTATGCATTTTTAAAGTCTTCGAGATCAAATCACTTGCTTCACTTTGTCAATATTGTACTGCTTTCTGGAGCCAACTTTAGCTCGCCCTCTACTATTTTATTTTTTAATACCCAATGCAACATCAAATACTAGCAACCAACTTCATTCATATTAAACTCCAATAAGCGTATACCCACAAGCTCAAAGAAACCATTTTCTAACTTCTCAATAGAACTCCTACAAAACCACCTTACAACAAATTGTTTTTCATCATCTTTTATTTAGTTTGGCTGATGCAGAAAAAATTGGATCCTTCATACTTTCATCCTTACTTATATCACATGCCGTAACTTGTTGTCAAATCATGAAAAGAATCTCTGACAGCTCACCATTTCTTCAAATGTTTTTGCGAAAAAGTTATTTTCTGATTTCCGTCTTTAGAATACAACGTCTATAATTTTGTAATCGTAAATATATATTTTCAATCCACACCAGCAAGTACGCATAATTCATACACAGCTTGCACTGCTCATATTTTTGCACAAGAAAATCAATTTCCTTACCTTGTAACAGAATATCTATTTAAAGATGTATGATTATATTATAAAATAATTATTTTTCTTAAAGATTTCTTTTTATTGATTACTAAGTATGCTACACTGCATCAACTATGCAGTAGCTCATGCTGTGCCTTCTTAAATCACCATCGTTTCATGGTGTGTTGGTACCGGGTTGTTGTAAATATTTTTTGCGGGAAAGAGAGCCTTAAACTAAACTCTGCATAGATCTATGTGTGAACTGCGAAATCTCTGTAGACATGTGTATAAAGAAGAAAGGTGATTTTGGCGTGGAATAATTCTAAGTCAACCCTGAGCAGAGAGAGAGAAAGGGAGAGATTCATGGATGGCGAATGGCGATATGGATGTAGCCGAGTTGAGATCTCATTTGAAAAACCATGTTAAAGGCCGTTGATTCGTGCATGTTGCCTGGTGGTGGTTAATGCGAGAAATGATGTAGTGGAGTTAGTGGAGTATACCTAAGTAAGGCCGAGTGATCTAGGTAGGAGCCGACTGCACTGACTGCTCCGTCTTTTAAAGAGTCGAGAGAGTGGCATGTTTTCTGTTTTGTGTGAGAGAGAGGATCTCCTTTTGTTGGGTTGTTGCTTGAGAAATAGAAATACTTTGCTTTAGTGGAAATACGCATCTATCTTCCACATTCTCAGGCTACACCTCTGTGCTGAACAGAAACAGACAGAATCTTAAACGATGCTAAGTTAAGGAGTGGCACTCGGTACATTGTAGGAGGCTGAGTGTGCATTAGGATTCCTCTCTCTCTGTCCTCTAGTCACTCTAGTGTAGTGTAGTTAAGAAAAACATTAAGGCTCATAGAGCTACGGAAACGAAAGATTTCGACTTGAGCATCGACTTGAATGTTCATCCGACGGTAAGATTTGGGCCTAGTGGCTGCTTGGCTATGTGGCTATCGGTATGTCTTGTGTATGTCTGTCTGTGCCGAGGGATGTAGGAAGGCGGACGAGGACTCCGTTAGTATAATGTGTGCAAAAGAGCCCCATCAGCCCGTTTCCTAAAGCTCACATTCTTCTCTGCACATTCATTTGTAGAAATCCAATATATTTCAAAAATATCGTCTGCTTCTGGCCCGAGTCTGAGTGCGTTGCGTCTATCGTTTCTTTTTGCATTGCCATTCTCCAGCTCTTCAATGATTGTTGTGAACTGCAGTGCACAGTAATGCACAAATAGTCCTTTTAGGAAAGACGACGTTATTATGATCATAGGAGGATGGATAGATACATTTCAACGTCTATACTCCCTCTCTCTCTCTAATGTCGTCAGTTGGACAAATCTCGCTTTGTGCTTTACTTGGCTTCCTTCTTCGATCGGAGAAAGAAAAAAAGCCCATGTTGTTGTTCTATATTGCATGAATGTGCAGAAATAGAGAGAAACTGAACGAATGTTTCAAAGAAAGAGTAAAGTTGAAGCTCTTGCTACAATCTCCTAGCTATCTCTCTCCTCTCTCTCTCTCTCTACTCCACTGCTTACTAATGGCTCACAGTCTTCAAATATATACTGCATACTACATTCCATGGTTTCCTGTTTCTTTTTATGACCGATCCCACGTTATCTTCTCTCTGACTATGAAACATCTTCAATCGTGAAACAAAATCTCTCAGCAGAATAATATTCTTTTATCGATCTATGTACTACCAATTTGTTTTAGCCTGTCACAAAAAATATCTAAAATAGTCTAACACTCTAGACTACTCAGAAATAGACGTATGTACTGCTATAACATTATGTACTATTGCTTTTATTTAGGGGCCGAGTAAATACCTCGTAGTACTTTTTCATTTTTTTATTAAATTTTTATCAATTTCATACTATACCGCCTACAGAACTGTACACTACAGCTTCCTACATACATAGCACATTCTATAAATTACTTGTGAGTGATACGCGCACAATTTCTACACACAGGGATGCAGAGATGTCTTCGGAAAAATACTTCGAAATTTCATAGCATCGACCTGCTTAACAAAATAACAGACGTATAGTGCAATTTTCATTATTTTTGTGTACCTACTGTTACTACCTACAGTCATTCTAAATTCTTTTTGCAAATCACGACAGAAATGAGTGATGATGATAATGAATTACATTCGATAAAAACTGGCGCGGTAGCCTATGATTATTATGAAAATGGTGTCATTATGAAATATATGTTTCTATTCCGCCTATACTGCAATTTATTTTGTTTTTTTATTTTATTTAAATGTTATTGAAGACTACTTGGGCATATTATTATTATCTATGAGACACATTGTCAAAGACGTATTCCTTTACTTAAATAAAGATATTATAGTAATGAATTCATAATTTCATGCAAATAATTTCAATGCAGTTGACGTCTTGCAGTTAATTCTGACAATTACTATATCTTACTGTATACATCGTTATGTAATATTTATGAGCATAATATTATTATTATGAAAATGATCTGATGCAGTAGATTGGCTCAAGGTAGTTGACTTTAATGTTTTTTAACATAAGTGATCAAATGCATTAATATGCAAGTTAGCGTTGAAATGTTCCAAATCAACTTTTTTTCAGGCTTTGCATTGGCTGTCTGTGTGACTTATTAGAATGCTGATGGGCATTGAGATTTACATGGAAAGTAGTTGTAATGAGTGTTCAGTGACCAATTCATACATAGCCTACATTGTGTAAAATCGCATTAAAACACACTTCAGTCCAATTCGCGTAGCTAAATGTTCGTTTTGGATGGAGGTAGAGGTACGTTTCCATGCTACAAAAATAAATAAATAAATATAGCTGTAGAAGAGTAATTATTGCTATGACATTGCACTCATAAAAATAGGCAAGAAAGTTGAATGCAATTCAGGCTGTCTTAACAGACAATTAAACAGTAACATATTATAATAGTGTGATAGGAGATGATTCACCCTGACTCTGAAATGAGTGGTTGAGTTGAGTCAAGTCAGGACAGTGAGGAGGAAGGAGAGGAAAAGCTCGTTTGGTTGTTCAATAATATTAAAGAGAGAGAGAGAGAGAGGATGGATGGTGTTGTGATAAGTGGCTTGAGTCTGCTTGAGTAAATCGATTACCATCGCAGGTTTCCAGTCCTTATTATTATTAACTGGATCACCATCGCACCATCAACAACTTATAATAAGTAAGTCATCCCAAGATTCGTGTCTTGATGGCTTTTCTAGTGCTAGTCCTGTTAGCAGTACAGTATTGTCGAATGAGATGATAATAATGTGCAATGGGCTTTTGTTACCTTCTGTCCGTTGAGCTGCTTTTGGTTTTTTGAGGCCGTCCTTGCTTTTCTATTCTTCCCTTCTTGCTCTCTATCTTTATTGTTTAATAGCCGGTTCTCTCTCTATATAGAAGATACTAAGGATATTTCTGCTGTATAGAAAACTCATAATAATAATAATATATGTACTATAGTGAATTAACTAAATGTTGATATGCTATGCTAAGTGCAATTAAGTAGTTGGAGATTTAACGCGTGTACAAATGTATTTAGTAGCTTCATGTAATCAGCAATCTGCACTGCACCCACCGCACAACACCACTTAATTATTTTTTTAGCTAAATGCCATACATACATATTCCATGAGCTTGTATATTTTTCTAGTATAGTAAAGCCAAACGGTAGTGATTCGGAGTTATGGAAAATTGCATGCTAATTTAGTTAGGGCTACATATGTACAGTTATTATTAGGCGACGTCTATGCAATGTTAATGTACTAGTTTGAACAAATGCATTCAACTCTTCAGTGAACATTATACATAGTTTTTATTTGCAAATCTGCTCGACGGAAAGCTGAATTTATCTATAATGGGATCAAAGTGCTTTAGGAAAACAGTCACCCCATAAGAAAATTAACTACCATGTAGATACCTGCTACTCATAATTATGCGTAATATTTTGCCAGTTTCTATCTCTGTGGGCCTTTGAGGCAACGATTATTTAAGGTGGTTGAAATTTTTCGAAATGACTTTAGTTAAGTTTGCAATTGTTGTGCCCATAATGTAAGATAGCAAAGAGGCTCACCACATATTTACCTGCTCTAGCTATCAACATAAGAACTAATTTACCTTAGGCTTTGTTTGAGGAAACACATAAGAATATTTTAAGGAGGAAAGAATGTGGTGGGCTATACACACGTAGGATGTAGGTATGTCCGTAGTATTCCATACTACTTATGCATTTGACATGTAATATTGTAACTATGCAGTTAAGTAGTAGGAGCGAGTAGCAGTGGATGCAGACTCTCCTCCTTTAAGTGAGTCTAAACGTGAGTATGAGTATGACTCCTTTTTCCTAAATATGCAGCTACTAAAAGTATTCTATGCACTCGTATTCGGTCGTATTCCTGTTAGAATGAAGTAAGTACATTTAGTAAGCACGTAGCTCACATGCAGGTTCATTTCGTGTGTAGCTATGTGTGCATGTGCACGTTGGCAAATGACTGGCTCAGAGAATAGAAGAAGAACGGTAGAGTAGAGAATGTAATATGTAAAGTTTAGGGATTTGGATCCGAGTCGGATGATATGATAATGAGAAAGTAAGTTATCGTAAGTAGTACACATAATGGATAACTTAGTTGGCTAACTATCCAATTAGGTAGCTAGCTCTCCATATAAATGTCTACGCTAGATGAAAGGAAATATGGATAGCATTTGCCTTTTAGTTTTAGTTGCTGGTGTTTTACTTGAGTTTTGGTCGGAAGGGACTAGTAGCTGCTAAGTCTGGGATTTGTACCTTTAGTGAGGCAGCAGGAGAATGTTGATAGTACTCTTAGCTAGCTCCTCACTCGCAGAGTTCTCTATTTTGGAAATGCGGAGAGATAGACCGTAAATGCATGCAGATTGTATAGATTGTACTGGTAGTGGTGGTAGTGGCAGAGCTATTACGTATGTATTAGTCTCCATTTGACTTTTTCGTATGACATTTCATGCAAGTTGCTCTTAATACAACAGAACAGTACTTAACATAACTGTAGTCGTGTAATCTAGACGAGTCCTCTCTTCCACTTGCTCATTTCCATTACATTTTTCCTCACTCTCCTCAAGAAATATTATCAGTGTCATTGAATTGCAGAGCCATGCATGCAGTCAACACCAACGAAGAGTGATGTTGAGTATTAGTACATAATCACAAGTCCCTGTCGCAGCAGATACCTACATTACATTAAATTCTTTTCTTTGTCAGGCTACGTTGGCTTGGTGGCTGCCAAATAATAGTCTTGCATGAAGTTATTACCTATATTTTAATTTTTCATTACATGAACTCCTAGCGTGGTTTGGTTAGCGCAGGCAGCCAAGCTGTGCCTTTCGCTACGCAACCAGATAATGAAGGTGTACGACTACTTCCAATCCCAATCTTTATTACACAGAATCAACGAAACGGCATGCACATGACGTAGCAGGGCACAGCGATACCAATGCATAATTTACTTTTGCATTTCAGAATGAATTTTAGGGAAATCAATGCGCAAGAGTTCTACTCATGACTTCCGCTTCTCTTCTCCTAATACATTTTTGAAAGGGAGACAATAGCCTTCAACACCATGTAGCTATCTATATCCATTCACGTCCCTACACTCTGCCGAATATGCATATAACCAACTCTCTATAATAATAATATATTACTAGGGCCACTCTATCTAGAATAGAAGAACAACAGAATAAATTCCACTCTGCCTGCATCCAATCCAACCTCCATTTTACTATTCACTAACTAGGCGCCATAGAAATCTGGCTAAAACAGTCTGCTCTTTAGCCTGCAATTAAATTATTACAGCTATCTGCTCGATTGTAATAGGCAGACAGGTACCTAGCGGAGTGAGTCCCTTCCTTACTCCACTTAAACTACTTGCCACATAATTCAATCAGATTATAATAAGTGCATATCGTCACAACATTATCCGCATCTGCAATACTTGCTATGAAAACCCAACGCTTGTAGCACGCAGTCGGAATAAACTCGTTACTCCTCTAAATTAACGTCCAAGAGAAATCTAATTCTGACCTGTCTGCTTTCCAACAGGTATTTACAACCCATGCTGATAAAAGAGCAATACTATGTTTGTGTCCACCTTTATGGGTGTTGATTCTTTACAAGAATTATCGCACTCACACCAACCATAAATACTCCTTCATTCTTATACACACACTTTATTAGTTCCTTTCACAAACTAATTTAATTCCTTCAACCTCTGATAAACCGTGCTAATAGCGTCCTGGACACTTTTCACACTTGCTCTAATTTGGTAATCGATGGAAATTGTTCCTGTCAGTGTCAGTATACTCCTTCATGCCACCGTTTTTACTTCTACTATATATTTCTTTACTCAATGCCAAATATTTTACAACGGAGGAATTTTAAAGTGCCTACGAAGCGCAACTTAGATTTTGCTGAATTTATGTTTGGACATTCTTAGATATGGCTGGGCAACATCTTTCTAACATGTGTCTTTTAAATGATTTTCATCTTGTTGGACAATTACACTAAAAACGGTGATTGCTAAGACCTGCATAAAAAATCCTCAAAATGAATAGCAATTATAAATTATGTCCTTATTATCCATTATTTACATTAAATGTTTCTGTTGGAAAGTTCGAAGATAATAAATGACAATTATTTGTATTGTGGTGGTGAAGTAAAACAATCAATTAAAGATATAAATAGTCTTTAGTGGAAAACAACACATAAACGCAGCAAGTTTTTATGTGTTTGCACTGTAGAGATATAAGGTGGACAATGTACTGATGTATTAGAATAACAGATTACAATGAAATGTATAAGATCATAATAGTGCTTAGGAAACTATTTACAACAATGTGGTTCCCAACGTGTGGTTGTAGGCTGTGAAATGTGATAAAAAATGCTGGTGACTCTACATGTAAGTAAGTAGTACATGAAAAAAGAGGACAGACATGTAGAGAGAGAAGAAGGAAATTGAACATGGAGCAGTTACTGGATATAATAATGCTTTAACTTATGTTAGTAGGACTATTTATTAAATAAGTAAGTATCTATCTGTATTGTTATGGTTGGTGCCTATATATGCTTCGCCACAATAGTACAAGTATTATAATTAAAAGGGTGAGACATGGCTATAAAAGTTTGTGGATTTGTAATAGAAAAGGAAATCCAGCAAGTTCGGTAGACAGAAAACAATCTTACGATCACGCAATTCCTTCATAAAGTATGGGACTATTTTTCGAATTTTTATTCGGTTGAGTATTAGAGAGAGAGAGAGAGAGAAGGCGAGGCGAGGCACTAGGCAGTCAGGCAGGGGAGTAGGGAGTTACATTAGCAACATAGGTAAGCTGGGCACAATCAGTTAGAATCACAGGCAGGGACTATGGAAAGATAATATTTATTACATGAGAGAGTGTAAGAAGATGCTAGATGGAATGGATAGAAGAGAGGCAGTGAAGAGGAAAGGAGTTTATATCCTTCGTAGGTAAGTATTTTAATCCGGTGAAAAATTTCGAAAGAAATCCTGCAAATATAATAAATTTAGGATTTAGTCGGGGATTTTGTGGTGCGGTTGAAAGTCGAGTTGAGTGAAGTGAAGTCAAGTCTCCCAGTTGAGATTGAGATGACTTGACTATTACTTACTGCTCTGACTCTGACTTACTAGTAGCTCGGAATGTATGTGGCTGCTGTAATAATAGGACTTAAATACTTTTGCTCCTCTATGCATGGCTCGCCTATAAAAATGTATCAAACTATAGGATGATGTAGGTTCTCCTGTTTTGCTTGACTGGAGACAGAGAAAAGCTTCTTTTTCCACAGAACTTTTCAGACTGGAAATGGAGGAGTGGAGTGTATAGCTCCAGAACAACTAATAATAATAATATTGCCTATGTGCTACTGTTCTGCCTTCCTATCTCATCATAACGTGTTCGTTTTTTTGAATCACAACCAGAGTTCGCATAATATGTTGGTTAGTACTGTACCGTAACCGTCTAGGATGCATACGTACGTACGTATAATAGTTGAGCTATGGGAATTCGAATACGAGCGTGGAGTTGAGGGACGCGAGGACGACGGACGGATCCTTCCTTTGGCTACTCACTGTGCTGACTGCATAGCTTTAACTCTCTAACTATTAAGAAGAGAGGCAAGTTAAGTAGGAAAGGATATGAAGAAGAAGAAGGAATGGAATGGCAAAGACGATGAAGTTACAATTTACGATGTTATAGCAAGAGGCAGATAATAGTTAAGGCTCATGGAAGTTTTCTTATTGTTGGAATCCTACACAATAAGCTCTGCTAATGGTTCTGAGCTAATGGCCAATAAAGGTATACAAAGATGATAGGTAGGTACGGGACTGATAGCAATAATAATGATATGCATGATGTGAGATGGTAATAATAAGTGCAAGTGGACTTCGTATATAGTAGCTAGCTATGTATGAATGTATGTCTTATGGTTACTTAGTTAGTTACTTAGTATTCATCAGAAGGCTGCTATGCATGCATAAAATAGAGGTTTAAGTACACAATGGCCAAGATTTATCGTTGCTGGTGGACTGGGCATGTTCACATTCATAGAAGACGTAAAATGGGATTTAAGTTCCTAAGTAAGTAAGTAGTTGAGCATTTGGTTTAGTGTATTGGATTGGGTTTGATTTCATCGGGATTGGAGCGAGAGTATCAGCTGGGCGAGAGGTGATGTGATGTTATGGGTATAATCTGCGTGAAGAAGTGGGATGATCATATCTTGTGGTGAATGATTTATTCTGCAAAATGAGAATGAAGACAAGTTCAGTGTACTTTGGTAGGAGATGAGAGATTGCCTCACCTCACCATTGGTCCATTGCCATCCTCCTATGTGACAAAGTGTGGAGAGGGTGGAAATGAAAATTGCGATAGGTGGGCAATCTCAATCATCATGGTGGCTTCTCCTGCTACCTGTCTCTCTCTCTCTCTCTCTCTCTCTCTCTCTGTGCACTGAATGAGGCAATATCCTTTCTGCTTATTACATATGACCACGGCTCACTCTCATCATCATCATCATCATATCATATCCATTAGCCAGCTACCTATGTCCTTATACATTATCATGATTATTAGCTGGCTATCTAACTATTTTCTGCCAACACTTCCCTTCCACCATTCGCCATGCCAAGAGAGAGAGAGAGAGAGAGAGGATACTTGACACAGACACGGAATGGATTAGCGTGCTACGAGGAGATGCTTCGCCAGTTCTTTCGCATGGACAGCAGCAGGACAGTCATGGCCTAGGCACGGAAGACGCTGCTCCTGCTGCCTCGTCGTCCTCTCGTCGTTGGCTGGTGGACAAAGTGAAGGCATGAAGATGCATGCCGATAAATAGCTCCGTTGACGTCGAGTGGGATGAATTCGCATCCCTCATCTCACTCACTCCTATCAGTTTCATCTTCATCAGCCGAATCAGCAGCCTTTTGCCACTAATCCCTTTTATTTCCTTCTTTACACTAAATACCTACTTCACTTTTCTTTATTAGCTATGCAACTGCCAACTATTTACCTGCCTATGTGCAAACACACGCACGCCTACTATTTAAGTTCAAACCCTTTTTCATATTATCATTAAAAGTCATTTTGATTATTTAGTAGCTCCATTTTCACATTTCCTCTGAGTTATGCGAATTCTTGCACTGACTTTGTAGCCCTTTACTATAACTATATGGATATAATTATTATGTAATAGCGTAATGGGTTATTATCAGTTGAATATGGTCGTAGCACATTTTCTTTTATATTTGAACTTTGTTTTGTAATGCAATTTAGTGAAGTCAAAGCATATAGCTCCAGTTTATAGTGTTGACTACCTAAGGAGTACAACTTGAGACTTTGGAGGTTATACGGCGCACTTATATGTTTACCCTTGGTGGTCGCTGTAAGCTTACTAG